>CM040998.1:16368247-16385206 GCA_022985145.1 Pangasius djambal
GCATATTAAATATGGATGTGTGTTATTATCTATCTATCTGTCTATCTATTTATTATCTATGGAATATATTTAAGGAAATTTTTAAAAGGCTCACCACTTCAAGACTTTAAGAGTAGTTCAGGGGAAACAAAAATTACACTGACACAATGTTCCATTTTAACCGAAACATGTCTGGTGTTAGCTAACAATTGTGAGAAGATGATAGCTATCAGATTAACATTAAGCAAACTGCATGCTTAAGTCATCACAGACTCAGCTCAGAACAGATGTGGAAAAATACTGAGAAATTATACCTCAGTGAAAGTATAGATAATGTGTCAAAATCTTACTCAATTCAAAGACATGAAAAAAGTCACACTCAAGTGAAAGTCAAAAAGTTGCTACTTGTACTCAAGTATTAAACAGTAAAAAGGTATATGTTTTTACTCATGAAATTAAGTTAATTACTTTTATTACTTATCTAAAACTGTTAGAAGACGATTTCCATTTGTAAGCAACAGTGTGGTTTTTCCTGAAAACATCATTCGATCTCTGTGAGTTTGCTGCTCATGTGCGTGACTAACACTTCATAGTTTGCTAATGAATTAAACAGAAATAAAATATCCTGTAAATAACAGATATTTACCATTAGCTAGAATTTGACCTGCTCTAGCCAATTACGTTACTACAGAATCAATGCTGGTCTAACCTGGTGTTAGCAAAGAAAACACACTAGCCTAATTATCATTAGCAAATTAGCAAAACTTTCCTCAACATGCTTTTTTAAATCAGATGGAGTTCATGCCTTCTAGAGAGGTAAAAGGGATTATCCATTGATTATCCATGTTCAAACACACATGGATAGCTATAGCGCTAACTACACTGTGTAGCATGAGAAGATACATACAGCAGATGAAGAACTGGCACGATATTTGATCATTTTTTTCAACATTGCTGAACTTGATTACACGTAATTTCAGTTATACTCAAGTAATGTAGAAATATGCCAAAATAATACTTAAGTATAGTAATTAAATTTTCTATTCCTGCCTCTGAAATTTGTTTTGTTAATAAAATAGCAGATTAAGTCTATATGTAATAAATAAAAGAAAGTGGAATGATATCATCTGAATCGCTTCTGAAGTTCAATCCCAGCCACACCTCTTTCCTGATGCCGGTGTAGAGTGGCACCAGACTATGTTTCATCCATGTTTATAGATGATAGTGTGTCATGCGGCATCAGAAACTACATCCACAAGTCTGTTAGAGACATGGACCATTTGCACAAGCTTCTCTTAGCCTCACAGCTCCAGTACAACAAAAATTAAACAAACTTTAAAATGCTAAACATGTCTCGGCTTATCGGAAACAGTTAGCATGAAGGTGAACGTTATGTATATATATATATATATTTTTGTGAAACTGTTATGTTAAGATGTTTTTTTGTTCCAGTGAAGTGCTATTAACTCTGTCATTTTACATTATCAAATGCAACAAAATTCTCAGCTCAGTGGCTTTAAGCACGAGTCATGTGCGCAGTGATCTCACACACTCATCTTTCTATGTGTAAATGTCAAACTCACACTGCATCTAAACTGCATCATTTAGCAAATCTGCTCTCTCTCTCTCTCTCTCTCTCTCTCTCTCTCTTTCACACACACACACACACACACACACACACACACAAATACAAGTGAAAAGATCAACTTGTGAAACACGTGATCTGTTTAAATTTTATATTTAAATACTCTGCCTAATTTCTTTGTCTTCGTACTGTTACAATCCTGAAGTTGATTATTGTTCTATAACAGCATATCTAGAACTGTTTTATTCCTTTTACACCACAGCACATTGACAATAATTACAATTCTTTATATATTTAAAAATGACACATCATTTTGACACTTTTTTTCCAATTATGGTTACATTTAATGATGTGGAATGCTTGCTATTATACTATCAGAATATGAATTCATGAAATTGTTGTAAAAAAAAAAAACAGTATTCACATGTACGATGTGCATATTTTGCATAGTTTTATGAATAAAGTATCACTTAAAATCAAATTTACTCAAAACTATTAAGAAATAAATGTGCAAACATTAAGACCAGTGAAGCAGTGGGTGAAAGGATGTGGATGTTCCTTTTTAAATTCTAAGAAAAATCAACTTGGCTCATAGGGAAATAAGTCATTTTGAAAAATATTGCAAGTAATTATCAGAATTCCAGGAAACTCTTAGCCACAGCACCTATATAGCAAAAGGGGAGGAGCCATCAGGCGGCAATGTACACTGGAATTTTAAATTAAAAAATGAATAATGATACAAGCAGTGATTACGGGGGGCCAAACACTTTCTGGTCCCACCCCTTAGTGAGGGAAGAACACCAGAAGCCGCTGAAATTATCAGCACTTCTTACAAAGGATGTACTACATTTAAAGGCAAAACATCAACCCATTGCTGAGATATTGCCTCACTTCCTGTTTCAGTAGCCCTCCAAAATGAACGTGAAGCATGCCATCACTTCCTGTTTGGTGACTTCATCATCAGATTTGTTTTTGCGTGTTATGGGCAAATAATCCCACATACCAAAGATATGAGAAACCAGTTTTGTTCAGGTCAATCTCACGATGCTGTGGTCCACGTTTGGTGTTGATTGGACAAAAGTTGTAGGAGAAACAACAGTTTTTGTTCAATTCAATTTTGTTCAAATGGCAGACTTCTTGATTTGATTATGAACACTAAGCACCTTCCAGAGAAAAAGGAAAAAAAAAATCACAATTTGATGTTGAGCAATTCAAATGTTATGAGTAGTTTTATGAATTTGTGAATTATAATGACAGTTGAAGGTGAATTTAGACATCTTTGAGTCCCATGATGTCCCTTCAGTAATCCCCAAAGTTTGGTCTGAATACGTCACACCATCACTTCCTGTTTGGTGACTTCACCATCAAATTTGTTTGGACATTATGGACATTATGGACAAACTGTCCAACATATCTGAGAAACAAGTTTTGTTGAGGTTGGTCTGAATTTCGGGTTTATTGGACAAAATTTGTAGATGTGAAAAAACTGTTTTTGGAAAAATGTAAAATGATGAAAAAAAGAAAATCAGTATGGAGTATGATTCACTGATTCACCCAGTGACTCAGAGGAAAGTGGAATCATATTCCTACAACGATGTGTTGTGGAGTTAATTTTGCAAAAATATGTCCAGATTTGCCCTGTTGGTGGTGCTAGAGCACTTGAGGGGCATATACCAAAATTGCTGTGAAGGTAGCTGAGATTGTCCTCTATCACTGCACCAAATTTCATAATAAGCATCTGAATTGTTTTATGGCCTGTTATAGACCCCCATGTGGAAGTATCATAATAATAATAATAATAATAATAAGAAACATAAAATGACAGTAGGGAGCCTACACACTTTCGGTGCTTGGACCCCTAAAAACACACTGAAAAATATCATTGCTTATTCCAAAATGTATTAAGCTGTGAAAAAAATAATTCGTTTAAAAAGAAAGAAAGAAAGAAATATCTCAAAAGTAACAATTACTAGCACCCTGCAGACCAAAATAAGTTTTTTTTGAGGTTTCGTACAAAACATTTAAGATTTGAAATGCTAATATCCAAGGACTAGATAGATGTATATAAAAAGAGTAGTGTGTGATTTGAGACAGAGCCAGACATTTTCCGTTCTCTTCCTCCCTGATCTTTTTTCTCTTTTCTTTGATCCGTTTGATCTGTGGAGTTTCCAAGCATCTCATTCAGCTTGTTCTCTTTTTCATCCATGTGTGTGTGTGTGTGTGTGTGTGTGTGGTTCTGAACAGTCTGAGAAACAGAGCTGGTAGTAGCTGGGTAGTGAGAATCTTCATCCACAGTTTAACATCTGTTAATCGTCCTGTGATGAAGAAACTGATGCTGTTGAAGTTCCTAATGATGGAGTGTTCGATGATGAGTGACCTGAAGGAAACATGCGGTCGTACGTACGCGCTGTTTCCATGGTAATGCTAATTGTGGATGATTTGGTGTTCAATTTTAATAATGTTGAGGATGGCCGAAAGTGATGTATCCATGGCAGTGAAGGCAAACTTCACACACTCCTGTGTCACTTTTGATTTAGAGCAGTGTGTATGCATGTGTGTGTGTGTGTGTGTGTGTGTGTGTGTGTCAGAGAGAGAGAGAGAGAGAGAGAGAGAGAGAGAGAGAGAGAGAGAGAGAGAGAGAGAGACTGATGCCATTTTCTTTTTACATGTATCTCTAGTTTTAATTAGTGTCTATGCAAATTGGATTTGTGTACATTTTAGTAACACAATATTATTATTATAATTATAATAATAATTATTATTATTATTACATCATGTGCAACTCTAAACACACTCATTTTGGGGTATGTTTGATCAGATAGTGTGTGTATATTCTAATTACAAGCGTGTGTTAATGTATAAGTCTGTGTGATGACGCAACCAGCAGGACAGCGCAGTTTACACGCAAGACAAAAACCAAGCTGTGTTTTTTATACAAAAGAAAAAAAATGTATTAGAATTACTAAATTGCTTTAAATTCTGTGCTAAATTCATTCATGTAAATATGCAGCTAAACTCCAAAGTGTATATTTTACTTACTTTAATGGGTTGAATTATTATTTTGCAAGTGCTCACAAAACTAGAAGAAAAAAAAAAAGAAGTAATGTTTACTCGAACTGATTGCATACTAAAGGCTTTTGAACTAAATTTGCATATGCATTTCTTTAAACTGATTTAATTTTGAGTGTTATGGATGGATTGTTTTCAGTATTTCCTGTTTTGTGTTGGTTTTAAGGGCTAAGGCTATTGTATTATGACATGTTTTCGGTAAAGTTTTCTTGGTTCACCCTCTGTGTGTTTCTCAGTCAGCTCCCTTGCATGACGTAGAGAAGTTAACTTTTCTTAAAACACAGGAACAAAAGTTTGATTTACTTGTTTTATTTGTACAATTTTACTAAAAGAAATGAGCAACATTTACTTATTAAAAAAAAAAAAGAAAAGAAAACTGCTAGTTAAATTTACATTTTTAATAAGAATAATCCTTGGTGCCATGTAAACTGTGCATGTGGAAATTGTTACCATGATTTTCTTGAGTTAATCTCACTCCAGGGGTTTCTTTTCAACACACACACACACACACACACACACACACACACACACACACACACACACACACACACAGGCTCTGGTGAAGTGGCGGCTCCACTGATTAATCACCAGTCTAAAGAAACCATACAAGTGGCAAATACAAGTGAGTCTGCTTTTTTATCGCTCGGGTTCTTACTGTCACACACAATGTGCTTTGCTTTATCGATCTGTCCTGAGCAGAATACAGACGAGGAGCAGAGCCTCAGTCCGGCCCGTAAACACAAATTCAATTTGTCACCATAGTATAAATTTCATCAAACAGCAGGAGGGAAAAATAGGCCATCTTCTGTCATGGTGAGACACAGGAAGTGATAGCAACTGAGATGTGGTTGTGCTTTATTCAGTGAAGTGCCTTTTTTTCTTCTGACTGGCTGTGTTTTCTGTCTAAAAGTCAACTGTAAAGTGGTTAAAAGGGGAAAAAAACATTACTTGCCCTGTATTGTTAAAAGAAGATGACCTTTAAGAAAGACATTTTGAGAGAAAAATATTCATTATTTAATGTAACTTCTTAATTTGTTTTATTTGTATGACTATTTTGTTTTTGTTTTTGTACCTAATGAAAGATGGGATGCATTCGGTTTTATCTCAGATCATCTTTTTTTTCTTCTTCTTTTTTTTTAAAGGAGCTAGCTATTACTTCCATCATATTTTATACACTACTGAGCTAGCCATCTATTACTTCCATTATATTTTATACACTGATAGTAGTTAACCAACAAGCTAGCCATTATTACTTCCATTATATTTTATTTATTGATAGGAGCTAAAGCTAAAGCTAGCTATCTATGATTTCCATTATGTTTTACAGTAAACACTGTTAAGAGCTAACTACCAAGCTAGCTACCAAATAGCTATCTACTTTAATGGTAGCCCTCTGTTGTAATGCTAGTTAGAGTATTTATTAGCAAGCTAACTAGCTTTAGTGAAGTGTTTTAATTTGACAGCCACTTAACAGCATGTGAGCTTCACTACACATCATGTCACATCGTCTCTGTGCTTGAGATTCTGTGTTCATGTTCATTAGCTTTACACAAAGCTTGTTTGCTTGCTAGCTAACAGCAATTAACAGCATTAGTGGTTAGTGAGCTAGCTCTTTATATAGACACTTAATGTTAACAATGTTGTTAATGTTATGTTTTTTATTATATAATGTTACATCTGTAAACTGCTGACTGCCATTTCTCAGTGCTAAAACTGACGTTTCCTAAAAATGCCGACACTCCACTAGACCTGAATTTATCTCGTATTAAGGAATGTATTTCATTTTTACACTATTACACTACATTAATCCTGTGATTATTACTAGTCACATGACACAACCTTGCTCTGTCTGTGTGGAGTTTCTCATGTTCTCCGCATTTCCTATCTTCCATATTTCTCCGGGTTCTCCGGGTTTCCTCCAACCTTCCAAAAACAGGCCAGTAGGAGGATCAGCGACACAAAATTGCACTCTAGGTGTGAACGAGTGTGTCACAGGTGTGACCTGTGATGGAGTGGCGTCCCATCCAGGGTGTATTCCCACCTCACATCTAGTACTCCCGGGATCCTGACCAGAATAATGCACTTACTGAATAACGAATAATGTCATAAGGTATATGTGAATATGCAAATAAGCTTTTGTTCTGAAACATTCATGCAAGAAGAATCTGATTATTTTGCTTTCCAAGGAACAATATTATCAACAGCGGGTATTTTCCTATATTGCCTTCAAAGTAACAATGATCTTGAGACACAGATCAGGAAATGATAACACTATACAGATCATTTAATGAAGGGGAAAAACACTACGGGCCAATTTTGCAAACGCACATTAAGCAGACTCCCTGCCTGAGCAGGGATTATCTGGGGAGAATCCCCCACCGACGGCATAATTTACACCAACACTGACTTTAATGTGGCAGAAGCCGCAAGCAGTTTGCTAAAAATTTGCTAAGCATGATATTCTCACTCAGGGAACCTATAGTCAGAAAAAAAAGCCTTATTCTTATTCTACACATACAGACAAATCTCCATCTGATTAATCTCTTTATTGCTTTATATTAGCTCAAAACCTGTTCTAGCACCTTTTTCAAGCTGACTCTAAAAACTTTTTCAACGCTCTACATCAACAGTGTCGCTACAGTATATACCAAACCGCATCAGTTTACTAATTAGTTAACTAACTAACTAGCCTGATAGCTAGATAACTAGCTTATTATTATCCAGCAGAATAAAGTAACTGATATTTGGGAAAATCCACCAGTTATAGTTTTAATTTTTAATGCAGTATAGTTTTGGTTCATTGAGTTGTTGGGAATTTAAATGACTTTTCTTTCTTTCCTTTATTTATTTATTATTTTTTTTTTTTACAGATTTTTTTTCTTTCTTTCTTTTTTTTGTACTTTTAATCCTAGGTGCAAATTTTAAGTTGTAACGCCTTTTTGTTTTGTGTCTGATCCAAGATTATTTTGGTGTCATTAACAGTCTACAAGTAGAGCTCTGAGACAGTAAAACAGTGGATTCATCGGATATTCAAGCACATAAAATATTGCTGAAGTGTTTTTAGGGGGAAAAAACAACGACAACAACAAAAGAAAACGCAGATAAATTTATTTCTATGTCAAAAGCACAAATTTTCTTGTTCCTTTAGTCTCTATTTTTCACATAGTATATTTACTGTAGTTTAATTTTTTATAATATCTACAATAATTGTACGCTGGAGCTGTGAGGTGCCAAAACTACACACTACCTGCTCCTCTTCTTCTTCTACTACTACCATTTTTATCCTAATGTGTGTGGATATTTCTACCTTTGTGTTTGCCATTTCCTGTTTGCCATGCATGTAGGCAAAAATGCTCCAGAAAATGGTTTAAGACGTAGATTTTTGTTAGCTGATAGTGTTTGGGTCAGTTATTGAGGTTTGCTTTTAGCTACAAACGTTTTAGTTTGTGATTGTAGCAATTTACTCAGAAGTTAACATGTACAAGCTTGTTGCTAGGATCTGAGGAAATCCCTAGCATTTACGATTAGAAATATGTAATATATCGTATGTAGTTCCTTAGCTTCATGAGTATGAGAAGGAGGGCAAATGTACAAACAAATGTAAATCTGAATGGTGTAATGTGTGTAAATGTCAGTGAAGGTCAAATGAATTTATCCAAATAGTTAGAATAATGCTAATCAACACCCAGAATATAAATCTATATGTAATTAGGACTGGTATGACCCTGTGTGTAATGTGTGTGTAAGGTTGCATGAAGTGTTAGCGAGTGGAGGAAGTAGAATGTGCCTGCACAGGACAGATAAAGCAGGAGGAAAATATAAACAGGCTGACACGACCTGAGCTATCAGGAGAGAGAGAGAGAGAGAGAGAGAGAAAGAATGCATATAGACTACAGAGTCTAATCTCAGGTTTTAATGAAATAACACAATTTAAAAAGTTATGCACCTTCATGAAGAGACTGTGAAGGACATCATCTCTCTGAGGCCACTGAGCTTGTGTGTGCGTATCACACTTTAAATACACCATTTTCCATTTAATGTGTTTATTATTCAGATTAATACTAAATCTGAAAATAGTCATTGTTACAAACTCAGTTGTACACACTGACATGAACAGAAACATAACAAAAACTCAAATTTCTTTTAGTAGTAAAGCTGTTTCTATTTACAATTTTTCCATTTGCTTGAGTAAATAGCGAAGTGAGGAATAAAATACTTAGGGCTGTGCTGTTTTAGGAAAATGATCAACAGCAGCATGATGTAATGCAGGGGAGTTACTGTTACCATAGCAACGGTGATTATTTCCCTATAACACCACGTCCCGAAGTCTTTTATTCCTCTTTTACCAGATGTAATAGTTTTAAAAACTATTCTGACCAATCAGAATCCAGAATCGAACACTGTTGTATAAGCAAAATTATTTGTCAGCCTAACAATTTTAATAATCTTATATTTCTTCTATAGTAATCTAGTAATGAGAAATTACGAGAAATACTGGATACGTTTTGTTAGATATTACAAATATTTTACTTTCACTTGCTAAGATTCGTTTTTTTCCAGTGTGTAATCATGATATTAGGTTGGACCGTGATCATATAGCATCATATTTATTCCTGAATATGTTTCAGCTTCTGCAATATTACATGAGTCATGCCATACTGTGATCTGAAATGTAAAAGAGAGATAGAGAGTGAGGAATAACGTCTTCAGTAACATTACTTCCCTGTCGCAGCAGTACAGCAGTGTAGCGCATCTCCACTTCCTCTAATGACACACATTAGCCGTCCTGGCCCGGGAAGAGACAATGATAAAGCTCTCGTCGGAACACAAATATATGGTGGATGATCTGTCCCCGACCTCAGGATCATTTCCAGGGTCATTTGGGCTTATTTATTATAAGCATTTATCAGATTGCTATAATGTGCTCAGTAAAGCAGGCCCTGGTTTCACCCTCCGGCCGTCTCTAACTGCACTAATTACACAACACATCTCACTGATTAGCTCTGGGATTGATCGTGTTGATCAGTCCTATAGGAGCAGTGGATGAAATGGGGGCGAGGAAAGGGCAAATAGGCCCAATTTCGAAGCCCCATTTCCTCTCATCTCTGTCATTTAGTATGAAAGTCTTCAGTCTCCGTCTCAGTAATGGATTTTTTTCTCCCTTCCAAATGAAGAAAACAGGTTTTATTTCCATCGGAGTCATAAAAAGGCAAAATAGAGGCAATCGATCCATGTGACACACGAGAAAGCACTTCGCCTGTCCTTTTGACACGGCCAGGACAGAAAACGTTTCACCACGCATTTGCTAAAAGCCTGTGTGAAACGGGTTCTCAATTTAAAAGGACAAGCTGTAAAAACACGCACCATCAACTGCTCCTGTGATCCGTATTCGCTTATTTTTATCGCAAAGGTACAACCCGACACCTGAAATGTTTTAGCATGATGGACGGTGTGCGCAATATATCTTTTTTGGTGTTGAACGTATGTTTTTTACTGGAGCTACAGTGCTATCCTAGCTAACAATTAACACTGCTTTTACAAGCGAAGAACCCTTAAGGGTTCCACCTAGAACCTGTCAGGAGTTTAACATTTAGCTATCTTGGTACTCGATACACTAAAAGGATCCTCTTCAAGGATTCTTTAAAGGTTTATTGGATAATTAAGGGGTTATTAGCTTCCTAAAAGGGTTCCTACATGGAACCCTTTCTGATAAGGAAGCACTACTGTAGAACCTTGAAGAGTTCTCCTGGAGGGACTACTGAAGAACACTTAAGGGTTCTTTCTACATTTTCAAAAGGAATGCATTGCTGACCAAAACGAGTTCTGGATAGTTCCAGCTCCAGATTAGTCACCATTCTGTGCTGTATTGCATTGCGCTGTGGAAAAAGCGTTATTAGAAAAGGTTCCATCTAGCACCCTAAAAGTTTAAAAAAGCTAGAGAACCCTTGAGGAACCTTTCTGTCTCTAAATGATCATTCATTATTTTCTACTTAAAGAACGTAGAACCTGTCAGGAGTTTAGCATTTAGCTATAACTGGTTCTTTAAGGGACCTTAAAGGTTTATTGGATAATTAAGGGTTATTAGGTTCCTAAAAGGGTTCTTGCTTGTAAACTTTCTGATAGGGAAGCACTGAAGTCTCCCAGAGGGAAACCTGAAGAACCCTTAAGCGTTCTTTCTACATTTTCATAAGGAGTGCACCATTATTTGATGGAAAACAGAGTCCTGGATAGTTCCAGCTCCAGATTAGTCACCATTTTGTACTATATCGCACTGTGCTATGGAAAAGCGTTATTATTGTCCATCCTGGAGAACTTTTAAAGATTAACCCTTAAAGATGTGGAACCATACACCAGACGGAGTTCCTTTTGAGAGACCGTTTCAAGTGGAAAATCCTTTTAGAAAATTAAGTGTGTGATACAAACTCCCAATTATTGGAAATTATTTTCTTTTGATAGAACGATGAAGAACGTAAGGAACCTGTCAGGCATGTTTTTTAACATTTAGCTATCTTTGTACTTGGTACACTATTAAAAAAATGGTTCTTCAGTGGTTTTTGGATAATTAAGGGTTCAGAGCCTATTAAAAGGAAACCTATCTGATATGGAAACACAGTTATAGGGTTCTACATAAAGCTGTTACGTGTTGCCCCACTGGAACAACCCAAGAACCTTAAATATTTTATGTAGAACCCTACACCAGAGGCATTTCCTTTCAGAGAAGGTTTCAAGTAAAAAAAAAGTTTTAGAAAGCTAAAGTCATTAAACACACGAAGAACCCTTGAGGAACCCGTTTTTCTAAAAGTGAATCAGTAACCGTACTTGTCAATAGTTAATGAGCTTTTTTTTTTTATCTTTTATTTTTTTCCACTGCTGCTTTTTCCCAGCATGCTTTTAAAACATGGCTGGATGTTGAAGCTTGATGGATCCCTCCAGCGACTGTTATCTTCACGGTCACCGCAGGTCGCCGGTTAGCGCCGAGACGAACGATCTGAGTGCTGCAGCACAATAATTGCCTTTCCTGACAATTTTGTGTCATTATTGTTGCCATCAGAGTCATCACCTTAAAGCCAACGAAAGCGGGAACAGAAAAGGATCGGCGCCGTGTGGAGAACGCGAGGTCACCCTGAGCGCTGCAGTCGGTGTATTGGCGAGTGAAACACGTCTCTGTGATACACTCCCATGCCCTTCTTCTGATCCACTCCAGTTTATTTCAAATCCAGCGGAATCTGAAGCTCAGAGCACAAACACAAGTCGCGTGCCTTATAGTTTAAACCCACAGTCAGCCATTTTATTCACATCATATTCAGGATTCATGGTTAATGGTGTACAAATGGATATATTTTTATGGCCATGAACAAAAAACAGAGGATTTGACTGGATAATTACAAATGATCAACAAACAATATGGACAAAACTTAAAGTTAAATGTTCTCACTATTCACTTTACCCCACTTATCATCCATTTCTGTCATGATGTGGGTTGGGACACAGTGATACTTCCTAACATCTGTTAATACGAAGATCCTGGATAACCGGAATCACTTTTTTCTTCCCAAAGATCAAAGGCACATCATAAAAAAAAAAAAAAAGGAAGTTTACAGTTGTTGTTTTTTTTGTAAATTCAGACCACTGCTATTCAAGAAAAATTCTTTATTTAAAAATGAGATGTACTTTAACAAGCACATCTGAAGGAAGGATATAAAGTACATCTGAAGGAAGGATATGAAGAATCGGGCATGCTAATATTTACAAACACACAGCTAGACGAGACGTCTGTATTAACTGGCTGCTCGCGTGTGAAAATAAAGAAGCACAAACAAACCAAGCGCATGTTGTGGAATATCGCAGACATCTGATTTTTTTTTTTTTTTTCTTTTTGCTGAACCTGTTCTTATTAAACATTAAAGCTAACCCAAGTGTAAAAATACTTCTCATTGGTAAACTGATATATTCATGTGGGAAACCAGCTCCGTCGTATTGTCTAATACTCGTCTGTAATCAGGGCTCAATTAATGAAAACGAAGCCCTGTTCTATTATTACCATATGCATTGTGGGAAATTCCGTGGCTGCATTATGACTCTGACTCGCGCACACACACACAAAAAAAAGTCAAATTCACAAAAACTGTACAAGAGAAATTGATAAAACTGGGAGGTGTGTTTTCTCCTCCTCTCCTTCCCTTCCCTCTGATGAGCCTTCGCACTGTCAGGAGAACGTGTCCGTACAGAAACATGATTGTGAATGAAGAATAAAGCGCCGGGGGAATTTCATAGACGGTCTCAAGGCTTGCAAACACACCAGCTTAGGGAATAGAGAGGAGTGACTTTTTATTTCTCTTTATTTCTCAGGATGCAGAGAAGAGGGAAAGGAGGATGAGGAGGGAAAGTGTCTCTACACTGCTGAACGGCGTCGGATGAGGAAGGCACCACGCTGGAGCTGACCTAAATAGATCCTCATCTTCGTGCTGTCGCTGGTCTTCCTCACCCAGATCTGGAAGCAAAGCACACGTAAAAAATGATTGCTAAGTAAGGACGAGAAGAAGAAAACGCTTGGGGTCATGCTGTTGTAGGAAAATAATCAACAACGGGGTGGTGTGATGAGGCCTGGGCAAAGCGGAGCGCTGTATCTTTCCATAACAGCATGTTCCGAGGTGTTTTATTCCTCTATATATGAGACAGTAGTTTCACAACAATCGCTATTTTTATTTATTAAAGAACGACACACACTTTTTATCCATTTATAGTTACCTTTAATGCTGTGGAATGTCCATTAAACAAGTTAGTTCCTGTTAGCATTTACATTATAGCAGCTATAGATTTTGCTTCGCATCCTGTCACGTCTTTAAATTTCCCTGGAAGCATGAGTCTTTTTTTTTTCTTTTTTTAAGTTAGGGAAGGAGTCTCCAGTGTCAGCGTTTTGTAACAGTCAGTAAGTTTTCTGACATCTTCAGGACAGTGGAGCTTATGGTAACATGACAAGAGAGGAAAGAGAGAGACTGGTGAGGGAACGACGGTTTGTAGCTGCTATAACGTAAGTGTTTAACAGCTTAACACATTTACACATCTCCTAATACGAGTTTTTAACGTACAACGGATACATAAAGTTTACACACCCCTGTTAAAATGGCAGGTTTTTGTGATGTAAAAAAATGAAACCAATATAAATTATGTCGGAACTTTTCCCACCTTTAATGCGATATTGCAAAGTATACAAATAAAGTTTTCTATTTTCCCCTAAAATGTTTGATTGCTTTTCACTTAATTTTTTATACGTTGTAATTTCACATCGAAGGTGGAAAAAAGTTGACATGATTTATCTTGGTTTCATTTTTTTCTTACATCACAAAAAACCTGCCATTTTAACAGGGGTGTGTAAACTTTATGTATCCGTTGTACGGCTTTCACGCAGATGGTTTTCATTATTCACTGTATGAGCATTTGACGGGCCATCGATCATAATCCACTTAATAAAGCACATAAAAAACAAATCATGTTACAGTCTCCCGAGTAGCTTATGGGGTTTCGTCCACACTATTGTGATTAAGGTGCATTTACAAGCCATTTACCCACCAGCATCTAGAGCACAGGCATTAAGGAAGTGAAATGGGTCAACGCTAGAACATTATTCATGCGAGAAAAATGTGGGTTATAAGTGTTAATCTGTGCACAAATGCTGGTTATGAACATTCGTCTGGCTCAAGTCTGCTAAAAGTGTTCATATCACTAAATAAAACCCTATTTCTATTTACTCATTTTTAGGATTATTATTATTATTTTCTCTCTCGTTTCTCTCTCTTTTTTCCTCTCTCCCCTCTCTTAGACTTCAGCAGTCTGTAAAATAGGACCACTCTGAATTCTGAGGTCACTGCTTGTTAATCTGCGGCTGCTATTCAGAGCATAAAGTCTCTGAGGAATGCAAACTCTTCACAAGACACTTAAAGGTGCGTTCACACGTGCAGTGTTGGATCTGTCTGACTCGAACCCTGCTGCGTTTCCCTCTCTGCTGAGGTTCGTGAGCTTCGTTTGTGTAGGTGAGAACGCAGCATTCGAACTCGGGTGCGGAACAAGACAACTGTTCCAGTCGAACTCTACCACGGTTTGTTTTTTTTTTAGATATTTAGAATGTGATAAAAAGAAATATATATTGGTTTAAGCCATGGCCTCAGCACGAGCGTACTACGTGGCTGAGAAAACCTGTTTGGAAAACTGGCTTCTGGTCCAGAATGTTAGGATGAGTCGTTTTATAGACACTCTATGGGTCAAGGAGTAATAATAATAATAATAATAATAATAATAATAATAATAATAATATTTCAAATGTCAAATCCACCTGCAAAAATTCTATAAAAATTAAGAGACCCAATCTTCATTTTTAAAAAATGGACCAATCTTACCTAATGCACCTTTAAACTAGAAATGTCTAAGTATTTCCGAGTGTATAGTATCGGGTGATTTTTATGATTTTACACACACACACACACACAAGTCGTGTTTCTGACCTATGAAGGTAGGGGTTTTGTGAGTGTGTTCTCAGCCCTACACACTCCCCAGCCACCGTTATTGCTGAGGAGCTGTCTTTAATTACGTACAGTAAGAAACCAAACAAACCGACAGTATCAGTCTGACTCTGATTCAGACTCAGGAACCCGAGTAATCGGTGTGAAAGCACCGTAAGAGACATCGGGATCACGTTTCTCTACGCGCTGTAGTAGATTAGACCGCAGTGATTCGATGGAGATTAGTTAATGCAAACGGATGAAGCGCTCGGACTGCGCCTTTTTTTCCCACCTTCGATCCGTCTGTCTGAGGAAATCGTTAACTGGAAGAGCTGCTGATGTTAATTTCACACAAATCAGTGCAGTGGAAGCGAATACCAACCTCACTGGTTCCTACAGAGCTGATGACGCAGCTGATCTTGGTGTTATCCTTCGACTCTAGGTAGATGGCCTGACTCTTATGGTACCTGCGAAAAGACCCAAAAGAATAACGAATAATAAAATAAAATCAGTGCTCTGTCTCTTGTTGAGTCCTCAGATCGTACAAATCCGCCACACAGCTTTAACAGCACCAGAGGTTTATTATTTTTTTTATGGTATATAATCTGAGCGTATTTTGGCGCACGAGGCGCGTTTACTCGTTGAAGCCATCTTTTTTATTTACAGCCACAGAAGCCCCGATACATCATGTTCCGATTTTATTAAAATGAACATCACCGCAAGATTCAAGTCGATAATGTTTACGCCTAAAATCTAAAGTTTTAGATTAAGAAATTAACCTCCTCCCATCAGAAACACATTAGTGCAACTAGCATCATTTTAAAGCCATTCGATTCCCCCAAGACCGGGGCAATTAGGCTTAGTGCTGTAATTAAATAACTATAACTCAGGGCTGAACGTTAACTTTTTTAACAGGGACTGAAGCGCTGGCGTTTAAAAAAAAAAGTTGCAAGTCATGTCATTAAACTATAATTAAAATGCTGAGCCTTCTGGTTATACATTACACTTTGAGAACCGCTGTGGTAATAAATCTATCACAATGCGACAGAAAGAAAAATAATACAATAAAAAATCAAATTAAAAAAAAAAACAAAAAAAGGTCAGTGCTAATCGAAGCATAATCACAGTTAACACATTTATTTATTTAATTATTTTTTTTCAAATTTATTTTTATCCATTTAGTCTATTTTAACCTAAATGTTTACTTATTTTTGTTTTTTTGTTTATTTACTTATTCATATTATTATTTTGGAGCAATATGCATTAACACTGCAAAAGTTATATATGTAAATAGATAAATACTGCGTTATGTAAAATCAGTGTTTTTATATTAAGAATTTTTTATTATTATATTATTATTATTAGATCATTATGTTAATAATTTTAATTTATTTTTCTATTATCATAATATAAGTGCTCAAATACATATGCACTGCATAAACACTAAATTTGTGCACATTATACATGAAATGTTAACAAATATAATATAATATAATATAATATAATATAATATATATTGTACTGTGCAAAAGTCTAGGCACCCTATAAGTTTATTATAGATGTGTATTTTCTGACTTCTAAATTACTGATTCAGTACAAAAACATTTTAGATTCCAAACATTAGTTTTCCAGCACAAAATGAAACGTTACAGAAAAATGTTTGTGTGTCAGTAAAGAAAGCAGCAGATTCCATAAGAGACACTTTTCAGATAAAAACAGAATGAAGGCTGCTGGGTTTCGCTGCAGAAATAAGAAGCGAGTCGACAGTCAAAGTCTCCAGAAGAACTGCGGCTGCTTCTGCAAGATGCTCAGTAACACTTCCAGCTCATT
>CM040998.1:16399296-16436575 GCA_022985145.1 Pangasius djambal
TAGATAGATAGATAGATAGATAGATAGAATAATATTTTTTTAGTATAGCATATTCAGTAAAAATAAAATGCCTTAAGTATAGAATATAAGGTAAATATAGCCATCTATACACACGTCCTCTGGGTGAATGTAAAAGTGTCAGTGCAGAGGTATTAATTACAGGAAAGATGAATGATAAATAAGTGTAATAAATGGTGCAAACGGTGCAAAACAGCAGGTCTGGAAGAGCAGATGTGCAGCAAAGTAGGTGCGATCATCAGGAAGATGTATTATGAGGAATCGCAGCAGTGCAGGAAGCAGAAGTGGAAGAATGCAGCAGATGTCCAGTGAGTTTATTGTAGAAATGGATCTTATGTACAATAATCCACCTGCACAGGGAAAAGTGTAAATTATACACTGTAAAACATGAAAACCCTATTAAGTTATGTGAACTTATTTCTTCTCTCTAACTCCAATTGTCATGACAAGGTTTGGATACTGAACTCAAGTTTATAAGTTTTCAAAAAATTAAACTTAAAGTAATAATCCACTGGCATGACTTGACTTTGAGTTGAAACAAAGATTATCTTCAGGTTTGAGTTTACTCGTGTTTTTAAGGCAACAGGTGAACCTTGGTTTCTAAATTTAACCAACATTAAATGTCTTACAGTATGTATATATATATTTAGTACAAACTTTATTATAGATGTTTATTTTCTGACTTCTACATTATTGATTCAGTACAAAAACATTTTAGATTCCAAACATTAGTTTTCCAGCACAAAATGAAACGTTACATTAGTAAAGAAAGCAGCAGATGACATAAGAGACACTTTTCAGATAAAAACAGAATGAAGGCTGCTGGGTTTCGCTGCAGAAATAAGAAGCGAGTCGACAGTCAAAGTCTCCAGAAGAACTGCGGCTGCTTCTGCAAGATGCTCAGTAACACTTACAGCTCATTTCCTTATAAACCTGCACACACTGCACCTGAGAGACTGTTTATTTATTTAAAGCGAAGGATCATCACACCGGATATTGACTTTGTTTAATTTATTACTGTTTACTGCTTTTTATACTATTTTTTTAAAATGTAGAAACATTTAGTTCCATTATTTCTGAAGGCATCTTTGCTCTACAGCATTTCTTTGCATGAGACTAAGACTTCTGCACAGAACTGTATATATATATATATATATATATATATATATATATATATATATATATATATATATATATATATATATATATAAAACTGAAAATGACAATCAACATACATGTTTCCTGTTCTTTTGAGGAAAAGAAAGCAGTCTCTGAAGTATTAAACTCATTCGGTTATCACAAGCTCTTGCAATTATGCGTATCACAATATTTACATTTGCGCTATTTCAGTCATTTCGATACATTGTGCAGCCCTACTGTGGATGTTCTTGCTTGGATCGCCTCTTAGGACTGCATTTGCTAAGAGCAGTTTGCACTCGAGTCTCCATCACTGACCAGTTAATAACTTCAGTTTGATGCAATCAACTTAAAGTTAAAAGTCTAATGAATTCAGAAATGACTCTGATGCTCCGACTCCAGTTCCTGTTTACACAGTTAGCACTTTCTGACGCTGTACTCTACAGTTATAGAAGACAAGTGATTTATAATCACAGGATGGGTTTCCTTTTGAGTCTGGTTCCTCTCGAGGTTTCTTCCTCATGATGTCTCAGGGAGTTTTCCCTTGCCACCGTCGCCTCTGGTTCGCTCTTCAGGGATACATTTATCAATTTAAAATCTTATATCTGGGTTTCTGTAAAGCTTCTTTGTCACAGTGTCCACTGTTGAAAGCGCTGTATGAATAAAATTTCATTGAATTGATTGCTGTTGGTAAAAACGACCGGCTCTAGTCATCAGCAGTGACTGGAAGGAATCAGAGAGAAGTCAAACAAATAACACATAAATACAACACACACACACACACACACACACAGAGTTAACAGGGCGACGCATCCTGGGACATACAATTTATAATTTCTAATATTAACACAGTATGAGCTTTTGTTTACTTTGAAACGTCATCATATGTCTTTACTTGTGTGTAAATAAACAAATAAACATCTTAACTATGTAAATGTTTATAAATTGAGTAGCTGGATGGAGATTTAAGTGTCTTTCCTGGAGAGTTTCGGTGTATAAACACCATTATGTCATTCTGCTCGTTTATTTATTGAGCACTTTTCCGGGTTTAGACGGAAGGTGGCGCCGTCACGCAAAGAATCGTGCTTGTGTGTGTGTGTGTGTGTGTGTGTGTGTGTGTGTGTGTGTGTGTGTGTGTGTGTGTGAGAGAGTGAGAGAGAGAGAGAGAGATGCGCGCGCGCTCCGAGCCCGCTGTCACTCCGGTTACCTTCACGCGCAGGTGCGATGAAAATTTGATGCGTGTCACTGAAGGCAGCGGCGTTCAACCGCAACACTGCGGGTGTGTTAGTGTTTATTACCGGGATCATTGGAGTGTGTTTGTGTGTGTGTGTGTAGTATAGTGTAGTGTGTGTAGTGTGTGTGTGTGCGGCGGTGGGGGGAGTGAGGATGAGGGGAAAGAGCGAATAAAAAACGCGTCTGAACACCAAAAAAAAAAAAAAAAAAACCGCCTCGATGGAGAAGTTTACGGTCCCGACGGCGCGCGCGAGAGTTTCGGGTTACCGCACAGCGATTCTGCGTGGTGCTGCGCGCGCGCGTGCGTGCGTGAGTGTCACCTCGCTGGATTTGTTGCACCTGTAATGGAGTTGGATTTGGAGCTACTGAAAGGATAAAACGTCAATCATTTATTCTGGTAAGGTCACATGTACATTCGATTATTCCGTGCGTATGCGTGCGTGCGCGCGCGCCTGTGTGTGTGTGTGTGTGTGTGTGTGAGTGCGTGAGTGCTGTTTTGTTTGTATCTCTGCGGTTCGGTTTTACGGTTTTACGGTTTTACTATCAGCGTCATGTTCGAGTGGATCGGCGCTCGATTCGTTTGGTCTGGATTCACATTCACACTCCACACAAGCGCTCAAGTAAACACTCGCGTGTAGTTCTACACGTTTAACGCTGCTGACGTGGTTTTATTACTGCGATTATTCAAAAATATGCTTTCTGTCAATAAAAGCAGCGTTTTAACTTTAAACTTATGACCATGGGAGATTTCTTCACACTGAGTGTAAAGAAAGTGTTTAAGGTGTTTTAGTTACTCCAGTTCTCATGGCATGGGCAGCTCTAACACCAGTGTGCTGTGAATAAGTTAATAGTTCAGTATAAAGAGCGTCTGGGGGATTTATATTAGACAGACAGAATGGTGGACAACCAGATCGACGAACGGACAGACCACTGGACAGAGGGACAGACAGATGGATTGTATGACAGACGAACAGACAACTAGATGGACAGACTGATGGACTGACGACTGTACATACAGACAGACTGATGGGCAAATACAAGGACTGACAGACAAATAGATGGATGGGCAAGCAAACTGATGGATAAATGGACAAATAAACAGACACGACAGGCAGACAGACAGTTGGACAGATGGATTGATGGATGGGCAGAGAGAGAGAGAGAGCAAGAGAGAGAGGGACGGACAAGCAGAGTGACAGATGGACAAACAAAAGGACTGACAGACGTGTACAGACGGATGGGCAGAGAGAGAGACGGACAGAGTGACAGATGGACAGAGAGGACTGATGGATGGACAACTGATGGATGGACATACAGACAGACAGAAGGACTGACAGACATGGAGACAGACAGACGGATGGATGGATAGATGGATGGACAGAGGGACAGACACATGGATGGACGTACAACCAAAGGATTGAAGGACATCTGTAGAGACAGATAGGCAATCGGATGGACGGACAGATCGATGGACAGACAGAAAGATAGAAGAACAGACAAAAGTATGTACAGACAGACAGACAAACAGACCCCCTGATTAACAGACAGATGGATCTATTTATCTATTCCTCGGTCCGTCTGTCTGTCTGTCTCTCTGTCCGTCCATCTATCTATCGTGTAAAAGTTTGTACACCCTCACATTAAAACGATTAAACCAGCAAGACATTTACGTGAGCTTGGTTTTAATGTGATGAAGACGTTTGCTCAGCGTCGCACGTAACAAAAAAACACTTAGTGTTTGTTATAATATTAAAAGTGTAACAGTAGAAGTGAGGCTGACTTTATCAGTCGGTTTTTATTGATTTGTTTATTAGTTTGTTTGTTAGTTTTTACGCTTGTTTCTCTTCAGTCATGTCTTTGTGCCTGTGTTTCTAACATTTCTGAATTTTATTTGTTGTTAATGTTCACTATAAACACTGATATATCTTTATTTCCTCCTCCAGCTCGTGAAAGGTCGCTATTTTCTGTTGCACGCCTTGTTGTTCTGTTCCTCGTTCTCACTGATTCACGGCGAGCAGTTTGATCGTCTCGGCCTGTTTGAATTAAAATAAGACTAAACGAAGTAAACATGTTGACTTTTAGGTCATCAGACACAGTGTAAGGAGAGATGAATTAAAAGAAATGATGTAGTAAACGTTACCTGTTTAAACGTGTTAATAAAGAAAGAAAGAACTGCAGACTGAGACTCAGATGGTGTAATATTTACATAGTAACAAATGAGCATTGCATGAACGTGTGTTTCTGAATGTAGGCCGTAAAATAGAGGTCCGTTTTTTTTTTTTTCACTCAGAAACCAGGGGAACATTTGTTTCATACTCAGTGGTCACATAGTGTATGTAAAAATATTAATAATGGAAGCTAAATGATATTATATTGAAAGGTTTAGATCTCACTTTCTGAGTGTGATCTGATTATTGTCAAGTAAAATATTATTTTATTTTGTAGATGATCCCAGCGCAGATATAAGGTGTGAACAGGTCTTAAACCTCTCATGTGGGTGAGTTTTTTAAACCAGGGAAGATGCAAACGTTTATGTTTCACACTCCTTTTCGGAAATGATTCTTCCATGTAGGCTACAGCAGCGCTCTTGCTCATGGAAGATCAGCTAAGAATGAGTCACGTCTTGCAGAAATAGTGCCTTACGTTCCACATTTTATTACATTTCCCAGCAGATCGGCAAGGAAACAACATTGCTGATGCTAATAAACACTTGATGAGTAACACATTGTCATCAAGCGTAACACTAACGTTTGTCAATCTCAGATATTTTCTTTTTAAGTAGCATATCTGCAGTGGTTTAACAGCCCGGATTTTAAAGACCTCACTGTAATTTCCAGGACATATTATTATTCTTTTTTAATTTTTCTGTTTTTTCAAGTATTGTTCCATGAATGGGAAACTACTTTAAGGTATCTGTGACAGTATAGACTTTTTATTGGCCCTTGACATTAGTGCCAAGCAGTACAATGGTCAAATAGTGTATATAAAAATATTAATAATGAAAGCTAAATGATATTATTTTGAAAAGTTTGCATCTCACTTTCTGAGTGTAATCTGAATATTGTCAAGTAAAATATTCATTTATTTTTTTTAGATAATCCCAGTGCAGATATAAGGTGTAAACAGGTTCTTCCTTTTGCTTTGGATTGTCATCTTGTTTAGGGATGCATCCTTATTTCATTTTTAGAAGAAATGATCTTGTGAAGCCATTAAAAAAAAAAAACTTTTATTTATTTATTTATTTTAAACAGTAGATGTAGCCCATGTTTTCCTTTGCATTAAGAACCTAAGGGGGCACAAAGTTTTGCACTTAAGGGTAAAGATGCGCAAATCTCGTTCAGACGAAATATCGCGATACTACACGGAATAAAACTCGCGTTTAATATTAATAATGTTTATCTCCTGTAAATATGAATATTTTACTAAACAGAAAGACTTCTAGAAGTGGTTCAAAGTGGTTCACAGACAGTGACACCAAAAATGTCTCTCTTAAAAAAATAAATAAATAAAGTAAATAAGATTGAAAAAAAAAAGAAAAAAGAAAAGAAAGCAAATAAGTTAGCAAGCGTCGCTAACGGTTATGCTAATAATAATGCTAATGCTAATTTGACTCACGTCATATACAGAGTTAAATATGGCGACACTGGTTGAGTGACGGATTTAATTGAAGAGCTTTACAAGCTTTGCATTTAAAGAAAAGCTTGAGGTTGAGAATTTGGGGTAATTAGACGACACATTTGTGTAAGCTTTTAATTCATTCGTGCTTGTTTTTGTACATGTTTGCGATATTTTTTTAGCGTTTATTTGTTGGTTGTTTGTGTTTTAGCGCGGCTTTATTTCCGTGTGACAGCAGTAAAACAGGTTGCCAGATTTAATTATCCCTCTCATTTGGGTGGATCTTTAAATCATTAAATTATTTAGGTTCCCGAATAAAACAATTGTTAGTGTAGATACGCATTAACAACGTTGGTGTTTAGAATTTGATTTTTAAAAGATAGTTTTTAAAAACTTTACGAATTTATTAAATTTTTAAACAACTCTAACAGGTGTACAAGTCCCAATCTGGCAACCGTGTGAAGGGCTCAGCTCATGTGCAGGAAGCAGCAGAAGCGGTATGGACCTGCAATAACTCCTAAAATAACTTTCATTACTGCACCTTATTCCTGATACAGGTTCATAAACGCTGTAGGAGATACAGGGACTTCCAGAAACTTTCGCAGACGTCAAAAGGAGGTCAGTAAAGCTCATTTCCTTATGATCTCGATCAACTTTTTTGCTTTGACATGCAGTCTCACACTCCATGCTCACAGCACTTTTTTCACCCTGATGGTTTTCATACATCATACACCACTATATTTATCATTTCAGGCTGGAGGATTTTTCTCGGATATTGACATGCTTGTTTGTTTGTGAAAGCTTAAATATCCAGCTCCAGCCTGTAGACTTTTAAGCGGCTTTACCACTCAACTTTCACTTCCTTATACATATAGGCGTGTGCAACTTTTCTGCTTTTCTGCTGCGACTCCAAAACGCATCTGAAGCACTGCTAACACTACTGCGATGTGCGGATAATCAATATCATTATCAATTTCTATTCATTCGTATCGTTTCTATAGTAACAACGTCTTCACAGGGCTTGTACGGTGGACGCTGTACTCAAATCTATTAAGAGAAAATATTTGTTATAATTATTGTCATGGTGAAGTTTTCGGTAAGGAGATGTTTATTTCACATTTATGGAAGGAGTCTCCAGTGCCAGTGATTATTTTCCTAGAACGGCATGACACTGTTGTATTCCTTATATATCATCCTCAAACGTTTAAGAAACATTGCACCATTAAATATTTTTTTATTGCGAATCTTATAAATCTTTGAACATAGTTTTTTTTTTTGTAAACGTGGCTTAACTTAACGGTTTGGTTAAACATCTCAGCAAGCATAAACATGGTAATATATCACATACCCTAACATATCTTCTGTATTGTGATGAGATATATATATATATATTTTTTCCCCATAATGCTCATTTCTAGCCGCCTGTGTCTTTGTTTGTTTTGCTGAAAATATTCTCGCTGATTTCTGAAACCGTGAAGGGATCTGTGTAATGCGTCTTAAGATTTGTCTGCAGTGTTGAAGCTTACTGACGGAAATAACGTAAGAAGGAGAACAGCGGGAGGGATAATAACAGCGCTGAACATGTTGAGTGAATTTGGTTGAAACGAGCATGTGCATGACATTTCAGTGTGTGTGTGTGTGTGTGTTGTGTGCATGAGCTTATGGTTTACATTAGTGCACTGTTTTGAGCGAAATGCCACAGGCTGGATCGCAGAAATAAGCCGTTATTGCGGATGTGTAAACGGAATTGAGCTCTAAAGAAGCAGCTATGACACCTTAAGCAAAAGCCACAGGAACCTGCCATCAGACATCTCTCTCTCTCTCTCTCTCTCTCTCTCTCTCACACTCTCTCACACACACGTGCGCGCACGCACACACACTGTCTGTCATTTCCTTTCCACTGTCAGTTCCAGCACGTTTCCCATAAACGCACATACACACGAGCAAAGTCTTTTTTTCTCGTCATTGTATGACTACGTTTACAAGATTTACAATCTACCGTCACTCATGCGTTGAGACTTTGGCCGTTGTGCCATCTGGCCGACCTCTGGAGCCGTTAAGCCGTTGTGTAATATGAATTATCAAGCTGGCACACACCGCGTTCGTTATTAACCACCACACTGATAGAGACGGGGTTAAAGGAGAAGAAGTCAGGACGGAAAAGATATGTACACTATTCTTTCCTTAATCATGTATTCAGTCAGCTGAGACAGGACACAATGAACCGCCGAATGAGTGTGTATTTAAAAAAAAATACATGAATATGCAGTTAATTCAGTTGTGAGCTGTATTATCATCTGAATCACTTCTGAGGTGTAATTCCACGTTCAGACTTTAAGCCACGCCCCCTGATGAGTTGAGTGACAGCGATCTCTGTGATTCAGCTTCAAGACGGAGCTACAGATTTTTTATTTCTTTAGCTCTGTGACATCCATTTTGTCTGTTTTTATACAGCACAGTAGGAGTGCGAATCTCTGCGTCATGATTCGATTTGATTACGATTGCGATTCTGGGGTTCGCGATTCAATTCTGAAAAGATTTCGTGCCGCTGGACAGCATCGTTACGGTCGTGTCTGTAAAGAAACACCGGGATTTGATATCGTGCCGTGAGTCTGAGGCGTGTAGGAGAAAATGAAAGCCTAATGCTAGCTCCTGGATGATGTCATTTCTCATGTTTTTATGCAGTTTATACTGTAACATATAGCTGTGTATGTATGTGTGTGTGTGTGTGTGTGTGTGTGTGTGTGTTTGCATGTTACACACCGTGGGTCGATCAGCTGCTTTTGACAAGTGGTTAAGCGGAGGCTCGGCACACACACACACACACACACACACACACACACTGCCAGAAGGCTTAATCAGAACACACTCATGCCTCTGTGTATGGCTTTGTTTAATCTCAGTGCAAAATAAAGTTCGCATTTTCCAGGAAACAGATTCAGCCTCAGTAATTATGAGTTTTACACACGCACAAGGAGTAAAACATCGACAAGTTATAAATATCAAGTTATATTTTGTGACGTGTCTCATATTAGGGCTGCGAAATATGACAAAAATATCATATCATTCTTTAAGCTGTTTCTACGATACACAAGATGTATCACGATATATCGCTTTTTTTTTTTTTCAGAAGAAGCTTCCAGCAAAAAACTAGTGTTGCATTTAAAAAAAAAAAGTTTGATGATTTAATATTTGATATTTATTTAATGTCTAAATAATGTTTTTTAAAAATAATTTTCTTTAATAAATATTAAAATGTCAGTGAAAGGGAGAAAAAAATCTATAAAAATCGTAACAGTTTAAATATTATGTACAAAATCAATTGCTTTGTTGGTTTGTAATATTACAAAAACATTATTTAATCAGAAAAGTAATAATAATGATATGATTTAAAAAAAAAAAAAAAAGTGCTGTTTAAGAAAGAATAACGTATAATTGTTGCTGTGGTGATGTTTTCTGTGAGGAGACTTATTTAACTTTTATGTAAGGAGTCTCCAGTGTCAGCGCTTTGTCGCCTTGTGAAGTCTTCAGCACAGAGAAGTTTGAGCTTTCCGGTTTCTTGGTAAAATCTTAAGTTATTTTGTTTGTTTGTTTGTTTGTTTGTTTGTTTTGGCGAGAGAGAGAGGAGATGCTAAGTCGCTCTGGATAAGGGCATCTGCCAAATGGCGTAAACGTAAATGTAAATAAAGATATGGATTAAAACGTGTGACGTGT
Organism: Pangasius djambal; assembly: GCA_022985145.1. Lineage (NCBI taxonomy): Eukaryota > Metazoa > Chordata > Actinopteri > Siluriformes > Pangasiidae > Pangasius > Pangasius djambal. Next base: position 16,409,014 of record CM040998.1, read on the forward strand.
TATTTGTTATTAAAGTAAACATTGTAACTGTCGGCAAATTGCTGTGCTGTGAGCAGGAGATCACACAACAGTAATAATCTGCTTCAAGCTGAAGGTAACCGTGGATTTTTTTCGAATAACGGCGCGTCCTGGAGTGTTTTATTTGTTCCATAAATTACGCCGAGTCACGGTTCACATCCTGATACGGGACCGGGAGTCGGATGTGTTAGCGATACATTAGGAGATATTTTGACAGTTTTGATACAGTGTGATTTTTTAAAAATGCGTTTAAATCATGTTGACAAACAGCAACATTCAGTTTATTGATTTATAGGCATGTTTTTGCCCCTCTGAGCACAGCGTAGTGGTGTACAAGTGATGTGTATGCAGATATTTTTTCTTCTAAGGGTCTTTGTAGTAATTGCGCCACATTTCGTTCGATATATATATATATATATATATAATGTATGCTAATTGACAAACTTGTACTCGTCAAAACTATATCTATCTTCTCCATTTTAAATTCGAAAAGAAAAAAAATGAAAACAGAACTGGCTTGACTTCATAATATTTCATCATCACAAACACACAAAGCTCAGTGAGTTCCTGCAAAACTACATGTGGAATATGTGTTTATATGTGCTCAGTTGTGTATTGTGTGTGTGTGTGTGGAGAACCACAAGCGGGCCGACAGTGGCCTGGCAGAATCCAAGCTCGTTATAGTTAGAGTTACTGATTAAGCTTCAAGGACAGCTCCACTCGACCACACTATGTGTGTGTGTGTGTGTGTGTGCCTGCCTGCCTGCACCCAGTTGATTGTTGTACCACAGTCTGAATTCTGGATTCTGATTGGTCGGCATGTGTTGATTCATGGTCTTTAACAGTAGTGCAGCTGCAAATCACAGGTTCGTTGGTTATTGTTTCTCTGTAAGTGTGTGTGTGTGTGTGTGTAATTTAGGAAACGCGAGTCCCTGTTTGACAGCTGTGTCTCTTCTTTCGTTTTCTTTTATTTTCCATTTCGTTCTCCATCTTGTCAGATTGAAATTGCGATATTGCTAAAGACGCTCAGTTCACTTTTATCCTGCGTGGCCTCTTCCAGGATGACTCCGCCCCCATTTACAGAGCATTCTCTGAGTGGTTTGATGGGGATGAAATCAAACACCGTGACCTTTGGGGTCACCAAATCTCCACCTGATTGGAAACCTATGGAAAATTTCGGAGTGATTTTCAGATATATTAAGCGTCTTTTGGAAGAATGATGTTCACCGCTCCGGTACAGCTCCCGTGACGTGTAAAATCGATGCCAGGTTGCACTGAAGCTGTTCAGGTGGCTTGTGGTGGCCTGGAACATCTTCCTGTGACAGGTGTTGAATTTTCCTTTAATTTGTCGTCCATTTATATGTGCTTGTTAAGCCACAAGGATAATCATTAGAATATAATCAGGTTTGTTATCTCTCTGCCAGTCTGTCTTTCTACTGGAGGTGCCATTATCTGGATCTGTTGAGTTCTTCAAATATCTGGATCTGCTTTCGGGTTTAAACCTGAAGTGGGCGTGGCCTAAACAGGAAGTTACATTAAAAAAGAAAGCTTCATTCATTCATTCATTCAGCCACTGTACCCCTTAAAAACACCGGAAAAACTGTGGTGTGTGATTTCTGACAGTTCCTCGACCTCAGCTACATCACTCCAGTTCATAATTGGTCTCAACTAAATATGTATGCAGGAATGTGTTTTTTAAAAATCCTGCTCAGGTGGTTATTATTTTTGTTTGTACTTACCTACAGTATTTTCTAGTTAGACGAGGGCATGGCCAGATATATGTTACGTCATTACAGTAGGAAAAAAAAAACTGGTTACTCGGCTGTAGCTGCTAGACAGTATTGTTAGCATTTAGTCAGGTTTTTTTTATTTTTTTTTTATTTTATTAATTACTCACTAACAACTGATACGTATTGAATTCTTGTACAGCGAAGACATTTACGGGTTTATCTGTTCAGCGAGAACGGACAAGGAAGCTAAGATGCAGCAGGTTTGTTGTTTTTGCTTTGTTGCTCTGCTCCAAAGTCAGACAGCAGGCTATTAAGGTTCGTACAGGATACATAATAGGCTATAAGGAAACACATATTTTAAAAATAAAACACAAAGTCTACTGGTAGTGACTCTTGATACAATCATCAATCATCCCAAGCCTGTATTCGTATCTGTATATGTATCCGTTTAGAACACATTTCTGTTCACGCCGAATAATATTAATATTAGCATTCAGTCACGTCTCAACTGTCCATATACGTGTATGTGTGTCTGTCTGCCTTATTAATTCACCGGTGCGGACCTTAGCAGTAAACCGTCCCGAGTATCAGTGTTTGTCCTGTTAGTCACGATCACAGGGTGTGGTGGAAAAAACCCCAGCTGTGATTCAACCACATGCATTTCTTTAGCAGTCGTACGCGTGAGGTGGGACTTTGTGCTGATGGACAAGCATCGAGAGCCATCTCGTCCAATCAGATACCACTGTACCACATTCCAGAGTAACAGCTAATAAACGGAGAGACGAGAGGGAGAGCTAAGGTCCTGTGATGTGATGGAGAGGTTGATCTGTTGATCTGTCTGTCTTTCTGTCTAGCTGTCAGTTTTTCAGTCTGAGAGACAAACAGAATACAAAAAGGCAAAATCTGCCTTTTTGTCTGTCTCGTGGAAAACTGGACGGCTTGATTGGCTGGCTGTCTGTCTGTCTGTCTGTCTGTCTGTCTGTCTGTCTGTCTTTGCTTCAGAGAAACAGAGCAGAGAGTTAAAGTGCAGCAGAAGGGAGCGAGTGTGTTACAGACGTGTAGTGACGTGGCCCCGTGCTGTGCCGTGAGCGTGGGTGAGGACGTGGGAATCTTTTTCTCTTTCTCTCTCTCCCCCTTCTTCTTTCCCTTGTTCTCTCTCCTTTTTCACATCCATTCCATAATCCCATGTTTTTCCTTCTGTCTCTTTTTCCTCGCACACATTTTTGCATTCATTCCCATTCTCCCTGTCACGTTCTCTCTCTGTCTCTGTCTCTCTCTCTCTTTCTCTCTCTCTCGCTCTCTCTCGGAGGAGTGTGTGAGGTAATGAGTGCTATTTTTAGCCCCCTCCTCCCCACTACACACGCAAACGCCCTCTGTTTCACCCATCCTGGGCTCCTGACATCATCCGCAGGTTATTTATAGCCCTTTATAGGCTTTATTTATGGGTTTTAATACTCCAACTACCCAATTTAACACCAGTGCATGCTGGGACGTCAGAGGGAGGAGGGTGGATTAAACGGGTTCGTCTGGCGAAATTGCTAATGTGACTAACAGAGCATGGAAGGTGACAGAGGCAGCGTGACCGTACCAACCGTCAGAGATGCTCGTTGATGAAGTGAGAGTAAACCGTTATCAGTCTGCTTGGTTTAGTTTTTCTACCAGAGCGCTAATGCCGAGCAGACGAGAGATTATGCGACGTTTCACAGAAGTGAGAAGACGGAGCTCGTCATTTTTCGACTATTTAAAATCACATTCAAACTACATACAAGCTAGGTGGTGTGGCAGGAGAACATGGACATCTCCTTGTTCTCTCTGATGAGTGATTATATTCACCTCCTCAAAACCACGAGCTGTGCAGTCAGTGTTGTAGATCGAACAAGCAATTGTTGCCTTCGACTAAACGGTTTTAACTTGTAATTTCCTACCACTGACTAGGAAAAACCCAACGGTCTCCTCAACCCTGAGTCCAGCAGCCTGAGTTTCTCCACACAGGGGACACGACTGCACTGAAATTCCATTACTGTTGCTAGCTCTGCTGCCGCTCCGAGCATTTTCCTACCTTCATCTTACATGTTTATTAGATTTTAAACTGTTTTTTTTTTTTTTCTTTTTTCAGCTCAGTAAGTCGACTTTCTTCACAGCCGCTCTCTTCTCTCAGCTTCTAACAACAGCAACAATGTGATAAATACTGAGAGTGTACAGGATTTCACGGAAAAGCATGTACACAAGATTTCGTAATAAATATTTCCTTTAAATATACCGTAACAATAATTGCTGGGGGGCACAAACTAATCGTTATCGGCAATACACAACCTCTCTCTCTTTCTGTCTCTCTCTGTGTCTTTCTCTCTTTCTTAATCTCTCTCTCTCTCTCTTCCTGTGCCGGAAGAGCCTCCAGAAACGATAGCATAAATAAACGGATAGATGTCTTCCGTTCTGTTAATAGACCTTCCCTCTATTGAGTCACCCCTGACTTCCACATTCAGTGATCACTTCCTGCTAAGGTGATGGCTGTGCACTCTCACTTCCTGTCTGACAGGAAGTGCTGCTGCTTATTCAGAGCTTTAGACCGCAGCTCTGCAGCAGTCGGTGTCACCCGAAGTGTATGCGGTGAGCAGATCGTAACAGACACGCGCGCACGCTTGTAGAAAGAGCGTATGTCCTCTGTACCCGTCTGTTTTATTGAAGGAGCTGTGGTCTCTCTACCCATCAGTCTCAGGATAGGAGGTGTGGCCTTTGTAGCTGTCAGTCACAGAGAAGGAGGCGTGTGCTACATGATGTAGATATTAATAGTGTGTGGCCGGATGTGAATCGTGAGAGCGCATCTGCATTTCAGTTGTGTATTCCTCTCTCCTCTACACACACACACACACACACACACACACACACACAGACTCGCTCAGGCCAAATGTTTCATGAACTCAACATGACAGGGCCGAAACCTTATGGCATTTCAGTACCACAGCAGAGGGGATTGTGGGTATGCCATGCTGCCCTTGGCGTGCACACACACACACACACACACACACACATACACACACACACTGTGAACCTTACTTGGCATTGTGGAAAAGAGAAAATGGGATTCATGTTGCCACTAAAATATCTGATCCACTATATGCTTTACTTTATCAGGAAGTAAGTAGAACATGCTCTCTGCTATGGGCTAAGTGTGTGTGTGTGTGTGTGTGTGTGTGTGTGTGTGTGTGTGTGTGTGTGTGTGTGTGGGGGGGGGGGGGGGGGGGGGGGGTGGGTATGTTGTAGGATGGGTATGACAGATGCTATCTGTCTAGTGGCATTTTTGTATTTTATCCCGACCCTTTTCTTATGAAAATCATTCCACATCACATCAGTCTTCCTTTCCTTTCCTTTCCTTTCCTTTCCTTTCCTTTCCTTTCCTCATTTTCCTGCTCCCCATTTCCTTTTCTTTCCTTTAGTTTTACCCTTTTCTTTTCCTTCCTTTCCTTCCCTCCCCTTTCTTCCCTTTCCCTTAACCTTCCCTTTCCCTTCCCTTCCTTTTCCCTTCCTGTTCCAATCCTTTCCTTTTCCCCTTTCCTTTCCCTTTCTGTTCCCTTCCCTTGATTTCCGTTTCCAATTTCCTTTCTTTCCCTTTCTTCCTCCTTCGCAGAGGGATGAGGAGGGATCCTTCCCATTCCCCTTCTTTCCCTTTTCTCTTTGTTTCTTTTTTTTCTTCTCGTTTCCTTCCCCTGTTGGGAGTTCTGTTTCTGGAAAACATCTTCATTCTATTACTGTTAAGACATTTGTAGTGTTATTTTAGAGGTGTGTGTGTGTGTGTGTGTGTGTGTGTGTGTGTGTGTGTGTGTGTGTGTGTGTGTGTGTGTGTGTGTGCATGTTTTTAACTGTTAGAGAGGACTAAATAAGGACTAAATGTCCTTATAACGATAGCTTGGTGTCAAATGTCCTCACAGTGATTTAAAAAAAGCAGCTCGGATGTGAATTGTGCGTGGTTATTGAGGATAAAGTTGGGGTTAAATTTTAGGTGTAGCATAGGCATTAAATATCTGCAGTAATAATCATGTCAGTGGAAGATCCTTGATCAAACTGAGCTCTCTGTGTGTGTGTGTGTGTGTGTGTGTGTGTGTGTGTGTGTGTGTGTGTGTGTGTATGTACTGCTACAGCACATATAGAGTACAGTAAGCTTCCTACAGCACACTCATTCACCTCCTGCAGAGACAAATCACCCTTCACACACACACACACACACACACACCACAGTGTATCTCAGTGGCCTTGATGAAAACAAAACCACAAACTCACACACTGACATTCACATTCTGGCAGCTGCTACAGAACAGAGTGACCTAAAGGACAAAGCATAAACGGAGGGACGACACGCAGCCTCATAAAGAGCTCGAATCAATTTAATGGATATGAAATGAGACGGTACTCATGCTTTGTTTTTGTCCGTGTCCTGTCCTTTCACGGATGTTACTTACACCTAACTTAAGGCGATTATAAAATGACCGGTGCGGTTCTGAAATATAAATATTTCAATCCGTGTATGCATTCTAGCTTATTTCGATTGATGACCAATGCTAGGCTAGGCATGGCGTCCGGTGTGCGCTGCGTGTCTATATTACGGCTGAAATTCCTTTAAAACTTGCATTTAAAGGCGAGTGAACCTTATCCGCAGCGCTACATGATGTGTCCATATCACAAAAACCACAGAAGGTTGAAAATCGTATCAAAGAACAGAACAGGAGTGAGTATGTCAACTTGGAGAAGAACCGGGAATTAGGGTTATTCCCATTTCCTGTACTAGGATTGGCAAAAAAAATGGTTAAATTAAAGCAAGTGACCCATCTCCGACTCTGCTTCCATTCTTTTATTTAACTATACGGTGACATGGTGAAAGAAACCGCAGTCGTACGATCATCAGTCTAGTCTGAGAAAAAGTCTTACGCACTCTATTTAAAAAAAAAAAAATACAAATTAGGTCTTAGATGTTTATTTTATGATTATTTTATATAGAAACGTATCATTTCCTTATTTTCGAATGCATCTTTACATCGCTTCGCTACATGCACCAAAGACTTTTGCACAGCGCTATATATTTAATTGCGTATTAAATGCTCTATACATAATTAAATACGTGAAATAGAATACACTGCGAATGATGTGTGTGAAATTATTCAGGGCCGCTTTCATACATCAAAGGTCACGACGCCAGAAGGGAAGCTTACGCCGGACTTGGCATTAGGCGAATGAGAATCAAAAATAGGACTCTAAACATGCTACGTTTTTTTTATTGATTTTCTTCGAAGTTTACAAAGTGTTTAAAAAAAAAAACACGAGGGGAAAAAAAGGGAAAAAAATCACAAAGGCAAAACAAGATCACGCATGAAACTAAATTCAATATAAAAGCTATAAAAGAGGGAAATATAATATGGACAAGACTAGGATAGATTCATGAAACTTTCCCAGAGCTTTGAAAAAGTTGTGCTTGTATTTATTTAAAAAATTGGTACGTTAGCTGTTCCGTTGGTTGTATCTTGTTCAGTGATTGTCTGATTTTTATTGAACTTGAATATGTAACGAAACAATGAAATGTGTTCTGAAAGCCTGCGTGTGTGTGTGTGTGTGTGTGTGTGTGTGTGTGTGTGTGTGTGTGTGTGTGTGTGCACGTCTGTGCGTGTGTGTGTGTGTTCAGTGTTTCAGATCAATAAAGTGTGGAGTTAGAGTACACAACCACAGACCTATCGATCAGTTAATGGTAATAAAGATCAGTACAGTGGTAAGGTTGGGCAAGTAGTTTTATCCTAACGTGACTTACAGGTCGGGTGGTCGAGGGTTAAAGGTGGTGTTCTGCTGCGGCTTTCTGAAAAACCCGGGATTTGAACTCACAACCTTCTGGTAACCAGAGCACAGTGTTATAGATTTAACGAGTGATGTCTGAGTGTTGATTGATCTAAAGCAGATCCGTGTATATGCAGGGTAACTCAGTTAAAGGTAAGAAGTGCTGCTTTGTTTACTGCTGATGCTGTGAGCGGCCATGTTGATTTGATGTCACTTGCTGAACTCTGAGTTAAGTAGACCATCCCAAGTTCCCAAACAGGCATTCTGAGTTAAGGGGGTATTTCCTTCATTTTTTTTTTTTTTCTGTTCAGAGTTTGGGGATTATAAGCTACAACCTCTAGTCAGATACAGCATTACTTTACGTTATAGTTTCTTCTCAAATGTCGTAATTTGTCGCGTTTAAAAGTTAACGTCTCATTACAGAATTCTCTCTTTTGCATTCTTTACGTTTATGCGATATAAACAAGCGTACCACTAATGTTCACCGTGACCGTGGCAGTATTATAAAGTCAATTTTATAAACTAAGCTGTATAATATTACAGTCAATACTAAACCCTCTGAATGCAATTTTTATATTGTACAATATTTACATAATTCTCTTTTTTATAAAGCCTACATAAATGGCCACTAACAGTTGATGCTATTACATTTCCCGTCTTTAGCTCGTACAGGCTAATTTCGAAGTCCAGCATGTTTGCTAGCTATAATTTCATTCAGCTAACATTTACCTAGCTATGTTCCTAGCTATGTTTCTAGCTAATTACTATGAAAAGCGGCTAAATTAGCAGTCGTCTGTGGAAGATTTTTTCATCTCTCTATTTTTCCTTACTTATAAATATACCCACATGCTCATGTCGTTCTCTAGGTCAGGACTGAATTATTGATTTCACACAAGTTGCGTAGAAAAATTTCCCCGTTTCTGTCTCGCTCCATGTTTTGCTCTTCACACGCATGAAGTGTGCAAATGTTGGTTTGTGTATTCATTTTTAGAGTAGAAATCTAGCACATCCCCCCGGGCCTGATGGGAGTCTTCGTTTTCCGGTTTTTCCACAAAGAAGTTGCCGCCGAAGGCTTTTAGTGTGCATAACATCACAGGAAACAGTGCTGTCACTGGTATGCAAGGCATCATGGGAATGTTCACCCTCTCCAGCTGAGATCAGTGTGTAGGGGAGAGAGGACGAGCGATGAAATGAGGATGAGTGTTACACAGAGCTGTCTTAAATAAGCCGAGTGCTCAGCTCCTTTGACCTATATTACGATATTAATCTCATACACACTCGCACACACTTGCACACACTCGCACACACACTCCAACACACACTCCAACACACACACACACACACACACATGTTCCCGTTGGATTTTAGTCGTCGTGATGCAGCTGTAGCTCTTTTTCCGCACAGTGCACTAAAGACTGAGAGACTACATGCTGGTTTAATAATGACACTCTGTAAGCAAAATGAGACATTCACACACACACACACACACACACACACACACACACACACACGCACACACTATGTTTGTCTGTCTTCTACCACGCTGTCGAATGCTGGATTCGGATTGGTCAGAAGGTGTTGATGAATCTTCTATAGAAGCAGCTCTGACACTAGTGTGGCTGCAAATCACGAACAGCTCTTTCATAGTGACTTTTATGGTGGAAGTCTGTAAGAAGTCTTTTATTTCGCATTTATTGAAGGAGTCTCCAGTGTCGGTGCTTTGTAGAGGTCTTCCGAGATCTTCACGACAGAGGAGTTTACGCTTTGCAGGTCGACGATCTGCATTTATTTGTTCCTCTTATTAACTTCAGAAGAGAGGAAAAAGAGAGGCTGGTGAGGGAGCGACTGTTTATCGCTGCTGTAACATAAGTCACAACAGGAACAAGCTTGTTTCATAGCACTAAATGTAACTATAAATGGATAAAAAAAGCGCTGTGTGTCATTTTTTAAAATAGTAAAACAATAGTAGTCGTTGAGGTTGTTTATTGGAAAGGAATCAACGTTAGAGTGGTAACAGTAACTCCGATTGATCACGCCATCCTGTCGTTGATTGTTTTCCTGTAACGGCATGACACAGATCATTTTATTCCTTACATCCAGTGCATTCAGAAAGTATTTGCACCCCTTCAATTGTTCATATTTTATGTTGCAGCCTTATGCTAAAATGCTTTAAAAATTTTCTCCCCACATCCATCGTCACTCCTTACCCCATAATGACAAAACAAAAAACAGATTTGTGATAAATTTCAGAAAAAACTGAAATATCGCATTGACGTACGTATTCGGACCTCTGACTCAGTACTTTGGCAGTGATTACAGCTTTTTGGGTATGATGCAACAAGCTTCGCACAGCTGGATTTGGGGATTTTCTGCCATTCTTGATCATGCAGATCCTCTCAAGCTCTGTCAGGGTGGATGGGGAGCATTTTCAGGTCTCTCCAGAAGTGTGTGATTGGGTTCGAGGACATTGACAGAGTTTTCCCTAAGCCACTCTTGTTTTCTAAGAAGTAGCGTGTGTTTGCATACAGTATTTACTAATTCGAGTTCATGGATCCTGGAGCCGTCCCAAGCACTGACGTGTACGAAATGTGCACAAAAATAAATCAGCATTGAAAAGGAGGAGCATTTTGTAAAACTCTGTAAAATTGTATAAAAAAAAAAAACTTAATAATAATAAATAATCAAATCTACTTGAAGAGTTTGTAACTGATATATTTAAAAAATACAAAAATTGTAGAAAGAAGATGATATGATGTCCACTATATCGCAGAAAAGTGTATCGTGACATATTTTATAACAATATTGATATTATATTGTCATGTCTCCTGGCACGAAGTTTTACTTTGGCTGTAAGAGTAAACATCTACACACACACACACTCAGACATTCATTAGTTCTGGGTTTGTGAGAAAGTAATGGAGTGTGTGTGTGTGTGTGTGTGTGTGTGTGTGTGTGCGCACACTGTCTCACCGAGTCTCTCTCTGTCTGGTTCTGTCTCTTTCTCTGTACTTCTCTTTTCAGCTTTTATTTCTGTCTGTCCTTCTGTCAAGTTCTCTCTTTATTGCTGTCTGTCTCCGTCTCATTGTCTCTGGTTTTCACTCAGACCGAGAGAAGAGCTTCAGTTAATGTTCACGTCATGAAAAATGCTGGCTTGTGCTGGATGCTGGATTTTAGAAACTGCTCATCTTCTGGGATTTTCACACACACACACACACACACACACACACTCTAGAGTTCCCACAGAATGGTGCGAAAAGCAAAAAACATCCAGTCCTGTGTGTGGAAACGCCTTGTTGATGAGAGAGAAGGCTATCCTAACTCAAGTAAGCACTCTTTACAGCCGTGGTGAGCAGAAAAGCATCTCCCAGCGCACAGCTCAGAACTTGAGGCAGATGGGCTGCATCAGCGTATCGCCTTCCACAGATTCAAGAGCAGGACTCTGAGGTTACAGCAGGCACAGGCTCAACCCACAGCAGACAGTTACAGATTAGAAAGAAAAATGTCGCCTGGTCACCGAGCTCTTATGTTTGTTTTTGGTTTTTTTTATTCATTTTTTTAAATCACATAAACTGTAGAATATGCTTGTGTGCAGCTTGTTTATTTTCAGGCGCGTGCCAAACAACAGTAAGATAACAGCGATAATAACTTAATGATAAACAGCCCCCCCCGTCTCAAAGCTCACCTAGATTAAGTTGACGTAAAGTGAAAGTAAGTGCTCCCAGAAGCAAATATATCTTTTCCGTCTCGGATCCTTTCCCCATAAGTGAAATTTTCAGGGCTCTCCCGTATTTCCCTTAGCTCAAAAATCGTAAACGCTACGCCTGAACCGTAAATATTGGCACCTCTGACGATTTTAGCCTGTCTATCGCTCAATTTCTGTCCTAGTTTCTCACACTGTCACTCTTTTCGGTTGTCTTTTCTTGTCGTTCTCCATCATGGCGTCTCTCTTCTGTGTAGCTCTTTGTCCTGGCTTTCTCTTTTCCTGTCACTTTCTCACTACGCCAGTCTCTCTCTATCTGTTGCTGTCTTTCTTTATCCTTTTCCATCTTGCTTGTATTTCTGTGTTATCTTTTTCTCACTTGTGTGTGTGTGTGTGTGTGTGTGTGTGTATATATATATATATATATGTGTGTATGTATATACATTTTTTTTTTATTTTATTTTTTTTTAAAACAGGTGTTTATGCATTTGACTCTGCGTCTACAGCGCTGTGTAGCTGATATTGGATTCAGTCCCTCAGACTTCTTATCTCTTATCTGTCAGGGAAAGGAGAGCTGACTCAGTGCCCGTGCACTACTACAGATATATTAGTGTTTATGTAAAGCGTGAAAAACACACTCAGGAGTGTGTAAAGTGGGCAGGAGTGTAAAAATAGCGACTCGCATGTGAAGTTCTGATAATGCCTTTAGTCTCAACATGCTAACGGGAAAATTCCACCAGCAGTTTGAGCCGACACGCTTCCATTACATACCATCCTGATAGTCAGGAAGCTCTCTTTACACATCAGTTAAAGAATTCTAATCGTGCTGTCTAGAGCTGAAGGTTCTGATCCCACCAAATAATCCAGGCCCAAAGGTTTGAGTTCAAACAGTAAAGAACCAAAGGTTCCAACATTACAAAGCTAATCCCAAGATACAGTTTCCATCTCTTATCAACAGTCTAGAACAAAAGGTTCAAATCCCACCAAACAATCCAGAGCCAAAGTTTTAAATTCAAACCCTCCAGAACAAATAATACAGAACCAAAGGTTCTAATTCTGCCAGTCCAGAACTAAAGGTCATAATCCTAACAAATAATCCGGTCCCAAAGGTTCCAATCGCACAAACCGCGTAGTACAAAATGTTCGAATCCCAGCAAACAATCCAGAACCAAACAGTACAGAATCTAATATTTTATTTCTAACATTGTAGAACTAAAGGTTCTAAATAATCCGGGCCCAAATGTGGCAGTACCGCCAACAATCCAGGGAAAAAGCTTGTGCTCACACCACGATCCAGTACCAAAGGTTCCAGTTCTACCAAACTGTCTAGAAGAAAATGTTGTAGTTCCATCAAAGGTTTTAATTATACATAAGAATCCAGATGTTGTAATTCTACCAAACAGCCCAGAACCAACGGTTCTAAACTAATCAGTAAAGAACGTGAGATTATGATCCTACCATTCTAGAGCAAAAGGTTTTAATAATCCCACCAAATAATCCAGATCTAAGGTTTCCACTTCTACCAAATAGTCTATAAGCAGTTGTTGTAATTCTATTAAAGGTTTTTATCATCTAGAAAAATGATGAACCAAATGTTCGAATTCCACCAAAACCAGAGTTCATTACAGTTTCACCATCATCAAAGGTTGTAATTCTTATGAAAGTTTTAAATCCTCAAAATATTTCTAGCCAAAAAAAAAAAAGACAAAATTGTGGAGTTACAGGTTCTGCCAGGAAAAATCCACCACCTGATGGAGAACTGAAGACAAACGTTCATCCAAAAGAAACCTGCTTTTGTTTCGAGTTAATAATTAAGATGTTTGCAAATGTTATTTAATATTTGTGTGTTCATTTGCCTCAAATTCTCCCGAGTACTGAAAATGCTAAAAAAAAAAAAGACAAAATCACATTAAGTTGCTCCGTCTGCAAGGTGACGATTAGGCTGTAATTGTATAAAGATGATAGTAACTTGATGTATGCTGATTGGTTTCTCTGAAATGGGAATACGGGTCTGTGATGTTTTTTTCCGTGTAAGGCTGTTTCAGAGCGTTTGATGTCGAGGTGATGAATCATTCAGGGAACTGAAGAACACGGCGCAATACACTCATCTCCCTTTCGGCCTGTTTGTTAGTCACCCTGCTCTCATAAAATAAAATAAAAAAACATGCATGGATAGGCGATGAGGAGGAGGAGGAGGAGGAGGAAGAGGAGAGGATGGTTTTAGGAAAGTGGGGAGGGGAGGAGAGAAGAGAAGGGAAAGATGGGGGTAAATCGGGAAAAAAAGAGTGAACAGGAAAGCAAGTGAGGATAGTGGAGAGACCGGAGAAGAAAATAAAGGATTTTTGTCATCTTTAGAATTTATAGATTCGCTGTTTCTCTTGTCCATCCCACACTTTTTTTTAAACTCGAGTGTGATGGCGAATTGCATAAGCACAGATTTATTGATTTTCTGTTCGGATTCAGGATTACTTTCCCGTACTTGTTAAAACTGGCTGGTGCAAGAGCATGCAAGAATGACAATATGACACACACGAAAAAAAAAAAAAAAGGAGACGCTTGTGATTTCTTTGAACAATTTCCTAAATGCAGAGTTAATGCACTTCTCTAGGTCACCGATTATGAAGTATGGAGGAGGAGTTAGTGTAAAGGTGCGGTTTTGGTGTATCGTGGTATAAAGCCACCGAAAAAGGCTTTGAAATGGGGAAAGTTAAGTATACGTATACATTAATAAACACACAGGCGTGCGTGTGTGTGTGTGTGTGTATATATATATATATATATATATATATATATATATATATATATATATATATATATATATATATATATATATATATATATATATATATAATATACACACACATGTGCATGTACACATAAATACTCAAAAGACACATGGATCTGTTTTGAAACTTGATGTGATTGTTAATAATGAAAAGAAAGAGAAACCAATAAGTAAATAAATAACATTGTTTCTGTGTGTGTGTGTGTGTGTGTGTGTGTGTGTGTGTGTGCAGGACTTTAAGTATATCTGTTGGTCATGAATCAGATGGTGGTGGAATAGAGGACACACTCGGCACAATCCAGCTCCATCCCACACTGCGTTTAAAGGCAAGTGTGTTTGTGTGCACACGTGTGTGTGTGTGTGTGTGTGTGTGTGTTGTAGATGTATATATCCTCCCACTTTGTGTTCCATTTTAGACTGTAGTTCTACAGTGACTGGGTGATTCTGTTTATTTCTGTGTGTGTGTGTGTGTGTGTGTGTGTGTGTGTGTGTGTGTGTGTGTGTGTGAGAGAGAGAGAGAGAGGTGGAGAGCAGGTAATACTCTCTCTTTTTCTCTCTCTTTCTCTCTCTCTATCACGGTTTTGGTGTATTGTGGTATAAAGCCACCAAAAAAGGCTTTGAAATGGGAAAGTTAAGTATACGTATACATTAATAAACACACAGGCGTGTGTGTGTGTGTGTGTGCGCGTATATATACAGTAGGGTTCGGAAGTATTTGGACAATCACAGAGTTTTTGTGATTTTGCCTTTATACACCACCACAATGGATTTGAAATAAAACAATCGAGATGTGATGGAAGTGTAGACTTTCAGCTTTATTTTAAGAGGCTCCACAAAAATATGGCTTTTACCATTTAGGAATTACAGCCATTTGACTGGGTGATTCTGTTTATTTCTCTCTCTGTGTGTGTGTGTGTGTGTGTGAGAGAGAGAGAGAGAGAGGTGAAGAGCAGGTAATACTCTCTCTCTTTCTCTCTCTCTATCTCTCTTTCTCTCTGTCTTCCTCTCTCCGTCCACACCTTGTAAAACATTTTGGCCCCACCCACTCATCCTTTTGACCCCACCCCTTAGTTTTATTAGTTAGCTTGTTTGTTTGTTTGTTTATTTATTTATTTATTTTAGGATAAAATGACATATCAGTTGACAGTTCATTGGAGTCATGTTTGTAGGTTTGGCTGGGAATCGGTCGCGGTGAAACTGGATGATGATGATTGGTTATTTAAAAAAAAAAACAACCTCCCTGCTGTCCATCACATTAAACTATAATTGCGATAACATTTTATAAACATACGTGCTCTCTGTCTCTGGCGCGACGGTGTGTGAATAACGAGGGACGCTCTCGTGCTGACAGAAACATTACAGCGCATGGAAAAAATGTGTAAAGACTCTAAACACAGTTTTTTTTAAAAAACAGAAATAAACACTCATCAGTCAGAAATTATCTGATCATTTAAAGATAGATTTGGGAGGGGTGTGTGTGAGTTAGCGATTCTGCAGTCATCATTTATTTATTCAATGACATGCGTTTGTGTGTGTGTGTGTGTGTGTGTGTGTGCGTGCGTGCGCACGTGCTGATTAAAGAGCAAGATGATGCTATAGCCTGGTCTCGTATCAAAGCCTCTCTCCTGCCTGAGAGACTGCGGTGAAATATTCATCACTCGCCTTCACGTGTTGCACTTTATACACACACACACACACACACACACACACACACAGTAGTTTCGTGGCTGTTGTAATGGGCAGTAATAGTGTCTTTGTGCTGATATAAATCCAAGTCCCTACAGGAAAATATTTTGCATTTTGAGACAAGAAATTAACGTGTGTGTGTGTGTGTATGTATATATGTATGTGTATATATGTATGTGTGTGTGTGTGTGTGTGTGTGTGTGTGTGTGTATGTGTATATATGTGTGTATATATGTGTGTATATATATATATATATATATATATATATATATATATATATATATATAGCATAAGTGTAAATAATTAATTTGTATTTTTATTATTGTTTATTTAGGATTTATAATTATTTTTACTGTATTTTTTTGTCTTATGTTTTGTTTTTTTGTATTTTGCATATTCCATACCGGTCTTCTCTTTTTATTTTAATTTTTTTACTTCTTTCATTTTATTTGAATTGTATTAATTTTATTATTTTAAAAATTATTTATTCTTTTTATTTTGTACTATTATTGTTTGTGTATATTGGTGTATATAAATGTGTATATATAATATATTCTGTTTATTTGTTTGTTTGTTTTTTTAATTAGAATTTAATGTAGGTAGGTGTGTGTGTGTGTGTGTGTGTGTGTGTGTGAGTGAGTGAGTGAGTGAGAGAGAGCGCAATTGACTAAGCTGACGTCTCCTGTGCTGCTCTGGCCTCTGTGTTACATGCATGTTTTATTCAACACACACACACACACACACACACACACACACACACACACATGAATGAGTAATGCTGGCAGCTTTTCTACTGTGAAATGGAAGCGTGAGAAACAAGAAGAGCTATATGGGGCGAATGTCACATCTGATACACACACGTACACACACACACACACACACACACCGATATAATACTAATATACTCATAGAGACTCATAGAACTTTCACAACATTAACCAACTTAAATCTCTCTCTCTGTCTGTCACTCCCTCTCTCTCTCCCCTTCTTTCCATTTCTCACTCTTTCTCTCTCCTTCTCTCTCTCACTCTCTGGGTCTCTCGCTCTCTTATTCTGTCTCTGTCTCTCCCTCTCTCCCTCTCTCTCTCCCTCTCTCCCTCTCTCGCACACCCCCAACCTGTTGGTGTGTTGTTGCATCATTCCTGTGTCTCCCCTCAAGTGTGTCATGTGACCTCTGCGATAAACCCCACTTCCCCCCCTTGCTTCATCACCAATTTCCTCCATCAATCCCTCGCTCCTGATTGGCCTCCGCTCCTTAAGTCTGAGCCAGTGAGGTTTCATCAAACCTCTTACATCATCCCAGTCACCGTTTGAAGTGAGAGAAATGGCGGTAACCGAAGCACAGAGACGGAGGGAAATCCAACAGAGACAGATATGATGCAACAGCGAGACACTACTCCGTCTCGTCTTGTCTTTTAGCGCGTCTCACCGACCAATCAGACGCAGCCGTGACTAAACGACGGAGGGTTATTTTGCCAGAAGTGTGTATTTTTTGCTCCCTGTCTCCAGGAGAGGAGTCCGTGAAAATTACATTACAGTTTATTGATGTGTCAGATCAGCTCGGATTAAAACCTGAGATACGATGGAGTGGAAATGAACAACGGAAAACAGTACACAGTGTTTATACGTACAGATACGTTTATATCAGCAATGCTCGAAGATGAAACGTGTCTTCTTTCCGAAAAAAAAGATTAATATGTGTAAATATTTCGACACGATATCATTCCACTTTTAACTGTACTCTTAATGGTGTACAAAATACATGTATATGGGATGTGTGAGTGTGTGTGTGTGTGTGTGTGTGCGCGCACGCATGCACGCACGTGTGTTCTATTATTTGTCTTTGGCTGGTTAATCTGTCAGATGACACAGTGAACATAGGTACTCGCAGCTGTGTGTGTGTGTGTGTGTGTGTCATAGTGAGTAATACAAGCAGATGATGAACACTTGATTCACAACACACATAAATATAACATTTTTATCCGACATACAGTCACGATCCTCCAAATCCACACACACACACACGTGTGCACATACACATACTGTATTATGAGCTGAGTCATTGATCCATGGTCCTCATTATATAGTAGAAGTGTGTGTGTGTGTGTGTGTGTGTGTGTTTTATTTGAATGATCACATAGAAAGGAACGTGTCTGGATATTTTCTAAGGAATTTCTCCATTAGCAATGTGTCGCCAGTCTCGTGTGTGTGTGTGTGTGTGTGTGTGTGTGTGTGTGTGTGTGTGTGTGTGTGTGTGTGTGTGCGTTCGTTAGGGCTTGTGCTGGAATTTCCAGTTAAACACTATTTTATCGTGTTTAAAACTTCCCAGTGTGTTTATCGTTCAGAGTGTTTCAGTCCAACAGATTTATCACTGTGATGTAGGGCTGGACGATACGAGGTTATAATATCGATATCGTGATAAATCTTGTCACGATACGCTTTTCTGAGACACTTTTGTCTTCTTTTTTGTAAATAAAATGTTAAATTGAATAAAGACATTAAATAACTCTGACAAAATGGGACAGCGGTGTTTTGCTGGAAGTGTCTTCAGAAAAAAACAATATATCCCGTATCAGAAAAAAAAAGCCTTTGAGAATCGAGAAATGATATTTTTGTCTTTTTTACCCAGCCCTCTTACAAAGGATTGGTTTTGATTATTATATAATTATTTTTATGATTATTTATATTATTATTATTATTATTATTATTATATTTTCCTTATTTTCAAGCATAATATCAAACACATTTTTTCACTCGCTCCAGATGTAGTTCGTTCCTCGAGAGTTTTGCACTAGAGCCGCGAGGGTAATGCAGCTAACAAATCTGTTTCATTAAAATCTTTATCCATAAATAAATATTTCATTTCACATGCTAAATTCTGCATTCTTATGATTTTTTTTTTATCATCAACAGTCCATATATAGAGATTTAGGTTTAAAGTAGAACTCTGTTATTCAAATTTTAAGTTAAGGTCAATTTTTTGTGATCTCAGAGGAAATTCTTGTGCCAGTCGCTCCAGACAAAATAAAATAATGAAAATAAAAATAATAAATTTGGAAACAAAATATAGATGCATACTAGTAATAAAAAAGGAGAACCAATTTTACCAGCAGCGTAAGTAAAATGAAATGTAAGCATAGAAATATATGTATAAATGAAAATGAAAATCTTCTTTAAAAAAGAAATTAAAAAAGTACTGACTTAATCGTGAGCAACATTGCATTTATCGCATTCCTCTCCCGCTTACATTGTTTTTTGAAAATATTTCTTGGAAATGAAATAATATTATTTCTTATTTCCACGTGAGAGGTTACAGTAATGTGACCGATGAGTCGAAGCACTCGAGTCTATGAAGATTTTTTTTGTCGTGTGGATTATTTTGAATGTCATAAGTACTCTCTTTATGCAGGAAGCTTTAAGATTACAGCAGAAGTTATTTTTCATCATCTTTGTGTGTGTGTGTGTGTGTGTGTAGGTAGAGCAGGTAAATGCCGTGGCCGGCGGATGTGTGTGAGCAGCGGGTGGTCTCCAGACGTTCAGGCTAACCCACCATGCCATCGTCCACGCGGAAAGGCGCGCTGAAGGACCCCGACCTCGCCAGCCTCTTCTTCAAAGATGACCCGGAGGAGGTGTTCTGCGACCTCCACGAGATCGGCCATGGGAGCTTCGGCGCCGTTTACTTTGTGAGTGTTCTCCAAGAAAACAAAAAAAAAAAGGCAGAATAATATTTACTCGCACGAGTTCCTGGCTGATTTTTAGGTCCTGGATACTAACGAGTATATATATTTGTAAATCATTTGCATTTACACAAGAAATGGGGTATTTTTGAAAATAGTGTTAGTTCAGGGGAAAAAAGTGTTGTGTCTTCCTGAGTTTGTGTACATTTCCATATAAGGAGACTCACTAAAATGAACCTCGGTTGAATCGTATAATGACCGATGATGTAATGATTTTATTTACGGATTTAAAGCTGAATCATGTTTAAAATGATTATTTATTTCGCTTATTACATATTAACGACTTGAATAAAAGTCATATCCCTAAACTAAGACAAATAAGGCTAGCCGTTCCATAAAGCCAAAAGTAATGGTGCCCTAAAAAAGGAAGACAGGAAGCAAGAATTAATGCTGGTTTTACTTGACACATGACTTTTCATGCATGTGCAGAAGCAGCGGCAAAATTCACATTGTTCACACACTCACCTCCGTATCTTATATACTTCTGGAAGATTATAGGTGACGCCCACTGGTCTAGGTAGAGCCAAAACATCCCTCACGTTTACCAAGTCCAAGTCCAAGAACTGTAAAATATTTAGTGGTTTCATCCACAACAATGTTAAACACACTGACGAGCTCTGTTTCTGCGTTAGGATTTTCCGCTGTTGTTGTGACTGTTGTCATGAGCTGTGTCTCAAATAAAAAAAAAAAATTAAAAAAAAAAAAAAAAAAAACCTCTTGCCTTACATTCAAAAGTATTTATTAAACTAGAAAATCCAGAATGCAAAACCGACCTTTCGGGAAGGTTTGAAGGCAACATGAGAGGTTTTTAAAATTCGAACACTAACCGTGTACTCAATGACGGTCCGGAATAATACGTAAGTATACGATTTAAGACACAATGCTAGTTTGTTTATTTTTAGGAGGACACAATGTCACATGATGCTATATTGGTATTGTACCATGTGGATGCATTGCGTTCATTTCTGAGGATGTGCACAAGCGACACGCCAAAAAACACAGGATATGCACGGCAGCCATCTTGCATACGCGTAGGTGTAGGTGCAGGAGAAAGCGAGTGTTCAGTAATTCAGTCTTTAGTGAGTGTCTATATTAGTCGACACTAAACAACTTAGTGTAGTTTAGTGTAGAACGGAAGAAGAAATCTAAACTGGTTTGCATGTTAAAACTACATTAGATGGCCAGCAGTAGGTCAGTAATAATAATAATAATAATAGTAATATTATCATTATCATAATCATGATATCATATATATTTCAGTGCTTCTCTCCTCTTGGATTTTTCTTACATAGATTGGTCCAAATTTGTTACCACGGCCACTAACGATACGTTAAACACTAAACTTAGCTGATGTTATTGGCAGTTATTAGCTGTGGAGGAAATGACTAGAGCTGAATGTTTTCCAGACGGTGGTTTGTGAGTCACTAATGAAATGTTTCTTTCCTGTTGTCTTTGTCTGTATTTTTCTACCACAGGCCCGAAACTCCTATACCAGCGAGGTGGTGGCCATTAAGAAGATGTCTTATAACGGCAAACAGACCACAGAGGTGCGAGCCAAAGCGAGACTTTTTAAATAAGATATAAATAAGATAAAATAATTAAAACTAATCACACACAAATAAATGTTAGAATTTAGCGGACTGTGCTTCAGTCTTTTGCGACAGTTATTGTCCAGAATATACGTAATGCTTAAAGGATCAGTGTTATGTTTGGAACAGGTTTACAGAAATAATTGTTATGTAAAAAAGCAGACGTTGCTCTTAGACATTAATTAGAATGATGCAAATGAGACCATGGTAATTGGTGCCTGCTAACTTTATCACTCCTGCTTATAATTTGTTTAAACTGTTGACTAGTAGGCAGCAAGGTCAGATCTAATAATCTCTAGTAATTCAACCTGCTGTGTGTGTGTGTGTGTGTGTGTGTGTAGAAGTGGCAGGACATCATTAAGGAGGTCAAGTTTCTGAAACAGCTGAGACATCCAAACACCATCGAGTACAAAGGCTGCTACCTGAAAGACAACACTGCCTGGGTTTGTATCACTAAAGCCCTTCATGACAGCTGTCCTAAACCTACATAAACATGTATAAGCGCTTATTCCAATAGGCATCACCTGTCATAAATGCCGCTTCTGTCAACTCTGCTCTCAAGTTGACTTAAGGCCTATGTCAAGTGACATTTTGGTGATATGACACGCCCTGTGGTGAGATGACATAGTACGGTATGACAGCTGACTTTGTAGCTTGGTAGGAGTGACATAATGCTGTCATTGTGGCTGTGTCACGCAATGTGACATGTCACCAAAAGTCTGTGTCAACTGACAGGTGTTATGTCAACTAGACATCAAATTTGACAAAAGCAGCCTTGAAGAAACCTTGTTTTTGTGAAATTGTTACAATATCGGTCAATAAATAAGTCACAAATGCTCGTTTGAGTTTAATTTCCTCGTATCAAAAAGCCTTGAACTCCAAAATTGGATTCAGTGGGAGCTCTGAGTGTAACTTAGAACATCTGCGGCATAGGTTTGTTCTTTTAGAAATTATATTTTGCTTATAATTTAATTGTGGTTTCTTACATGATATTGGTATTTTTTTTTATTAGTCTTTAGATTAGAAGTGCATGTTGTTATTGATAGGCTTGATTAGAGATCAGTAATCAATATATGTCAGTAATTGACACATACGGTGTATTCTAATGCACTGCTATTCTCTTCTTCTCTTTTAGCTGGTCATGGAGTACTGTTTAGGCTCAGCCTCTGATTTGTTAGAGGGTAATCTCTCTCACACACACACACACACACACACACACACACACACACACACACACACAATTTGATGTACAGCTGTTCTGTACAGTAATGCTTTACACTGTATATACATGCAGTATGCTGATGTTTACAGCACTGTGTAGATGAGTGTTATACTGAAATTCTGAAATGAGTGAACATGAAGGCCAGATTTTCTAAATACAAGCCTAAGAGGATTAATTCCCTTTACAGTTGTAACGTTTTTTAATTTGTTGTGCGATAAGCCCAGATCACAGTGATCCAACATTCACCACCAAACACCAACATTCACCATCAGACTCCATCAGACACCAACATTCACCATCAGACACCATCAGACACCAACATTCACCATCAGACACCATCAGACACCAACATTCACCATCACACTCCATCAGACACCAACATACACCATCAGACACCAACATTCACCATCAGACACCAACATTCACCATCAGACTCCATCAGACACCAACATTCACCATCAGACACCAACAATCACCATCAAACTCCATCAGACACCAACATTCACCATCAGACTCCATCAGACACCAACATTCACCATCAGACTCCATCAGACACCAGCATTCACCATCAGACACCAACATTCACCATCAGACACCAACATTCACCACCAGACACCAACATTCACCATCAAACTCCATCACACACCAACATTCACCATCAGACACCAGCATTCACCATCAGACTCCATCAGACACCAGCATTCACCATTAGACACCAGCATTCACCACCAGACACCAACATTCACCATCCGACTCCATCAGACACCAACATTCACCATCAGACACCAGCATTCACCATCAGACTCCATCAGACACCAGCATTCACCATCAGACACCAGCATTCACCACCAGACACCAACATTCACCATCCGACTCCATCAGACACCAACATTCACCATCCGACTCCATCAGACACCAACATTCACCATCAGACTCCATCAGACACCAACATGCAAGCTCCAAAGTTCACCATTACACAACAACATTCACCATCAGACTCTCACACACACTGATACTCAGCAAACACCAACATTTACTGAATAACACTATCACACAGCAACATTCAAACAGCTAAACCCCAAACTTCACCACAAAACTCAACATTCACCACTAAATACTCACTTGTAGCAGTGTTTCTTCATTGAACACCAACAACAGCTGATCTTGTGCTGTTTGTGCAGTTCATAAGAAACCACTGCAGGAGGTTGAAATCGCTGCCATCACCCATGGTGCCTTGCTGGGACTGGCTTACCTGCATTCCCATAACATGATCCACAGGTGAGTTCCTACCTGCCTTCGCTCGCTCTGTGTGTGTGTGTGTGTGTGTGTGTGTGTGTGTGTAAAACCATCATTATTTCTTTATACTGCTTTATTACTGTCTAATGTCAATCGTTTATTAGATGAAAAAGTGGAAATTATTTTTATGGCTGTTATACTTCTGGGAGGAATGAGGAACTTTGCTGGATTTTGTACTATACTTATTTTTCTCATTATGTCTCTCACTCTCTCTCTCATGCAGAGATGTTAAAGCAGGAAACATCCTACTCACTGAGCCCGGTCAGGTTAAACTGGCAGATTTTGGCTCCGCCTCCATGAGCTCTCCAGCCAACTCATTTGTGGGGACGCCGTACTGGTCAGTGTCTGTCCATCACATTTACGACATGGGTGAATGACAGACAGAACAAGACCGAGACGTGGAAACACAACGGGACAGAGACGGAGATATGGAGACAGAAGGAGATGGACAGAGCGAAGGAGAGAGAGAGAGAAAGAGTAGGGGAAAGAGAGTAGGGGATGGGGGCAAATAGAGAGACAGTCCGACTGGGACAGCCACAGAGAAGAAGAGAGGAAGAGATAGAGAGAAGTGGATGGGGTCAGAGAGAGAAGGCGACAAGGTCAAATGGAGAGACAAGGACAAGGCGAGAGGGAAAGGGACAGAGACAGATAGACACACAGAGAGATAGAAACTGGCCAAGAGAAGCAGAGAGAGACTGTGATGGAGAGAAGGAGACAGATGGAGACTGAGAGAGAAGAAGAAAGAAAGAGCTCGGTAGAAGGGGATGGGGACAAATAGAGAGACAGATGACAGACAGAAAGAAGGAGAAAGAGATTGGGACAGAGAGGAGAAGACAGGGACACATAGAAAAGACGGACAGACTGAGACTGTCAGAGAGAGAGAGAGAGAGAGAAAGAGGCAGAGTGAAGGAGATGGAGACAGAAAGAAAGGGAAAAGGACAAATACAGAGACAGAGAGATGCAGAATTAGAGGCACGTAAAAAACAAAACAGAAAAGTGTCCATTAGAACAAGGACACATGGACACCGGGGTACGTACAGTCACAAAATTTATCCTTGTTTTTATTTTTAATGTGCCGTTTGTGTGTTTGTGTGTGTGTGTGTGTGTGTGTGTGTGTGTGTGTGTGTGTGTGTGTGTGTGTGTGTGTTTAAACAGGATGGCTCCTGAGGTGATTTTAGCCATGGACGAAGGCCAGTATGAAGGTCGGGTGGACATCTGGTCTCTGGGGATCACCTGTATTGAGCTAGGTCAGTAATGTGTGTGTATTCATATATGTACAATCAAGTGCAAAAGTTTATGTCCCCTTTTAAATAAAATGAAGAGAACTTTTATAGTAACAACAGGCAGAGTGTGTTACGCTTCACAGCTGTTTCTTCATTATAATAACAGAAATAGTCAAATTGTGAAGATTATGACATCAATAGTGACGACGTTGTGTGACTCTGGTAATGGCAAATTGGCTAGAAGATTCAAATATAAATTAAAATATAGGAATAAAACACTTCAGGACATGCAGTCATAGGAAAATAATCAGCGACGGGCTGGTGTGGTGTGAAGTTGATCATTCTGCAGTAGGAGCATGTCCAAGGTGTGGTTTATTCACCTTAAACTACAGCAAGCTGCCATTAATTAGAATTTTATTTATTCATCGATGAGCGATGGATCATACTTTTTATCCATTTTTAGCTACATGTAATGTTGTGCAATGTCTACAAAACCAGTTAGTTCCTTTTTCTCACTTACCCTGCAGCAGCTATAAACAGTCGTTCCCTCACCAGCTTCTCTTTTTTTCATGTTAGCGAGAAACCGCAAAGCGTAACCTCCTCTGTCCTGAAGATCTCGGAAAACTTAAAGTTACACTTTTTCCTCTGACTGTTACAAAGCACTGATACTGGAGACTCCTTCCATAAACTGTTAAATAAACATCTCATTATTTCAACAAAAAAAGATTGTCACTAAATCAGTGAGCGCATTAATTTAAATGTGCAGCTGCACTACTGTCAGAGCTGCTGTTCTAGAAGATCAATCAGCACCTTCTGACCAATCGGATTTGAGAATTCAACTTTTTGTGAGACGTGCATTACGCAGTTAGCGATTTTTTTTCCTTTGAGTATGTAAATATTATACAAATTCAAGTAATATTTGGATAATTGATTATGAAAGCTGTCATATTTCCGCGGTATGTTATTGTATCGATTTTCAAGTGATTACTTTTGGCTAAATGCGTATTAGATCATCAGAAATATAAAATCGGGACTTTTCTACAACGGATAGTTTAAGTATCTTATGATATTTCAAAGCCATGTCTCATTTTTTTTGGATAGCCGAGCGCAAACCTCCTCTGTTCAACATGAATGCTATGAGTGCCTTATATCACATTGCTCAGAACGATTCGCCCACGCTGCAGTCCAATGACTGGTGAGTACACTCACGCGCACACACACGTGCACACACACACACACACGTGCACACACACACACACACACACATACACACACGATTTTGTCCGTTACACTAAGCCTCTAAATAACGACTTAATCAAAAAACAAAATGGAGAATGTTTGCACAGTAATCACTAATGAAGCTCAAGTAGTTCGTATCTAGCTAGTTTACGTAACTACAGTTTCCATTTTCTGCTGTTTATATCAAGTGGCGTGTGATTAGTTCGGCTAATTTGTTGACGGCGTATTGCACACAACGTTGTTAAAAGTATTGGCGCCCCTAGCTTCCTTTTAGGTTGCTCATTTCTATTAGTGCATCACCACACAATGAATCATGGGCGTAATTAGGTACAGCTGTAGGTATGCAGTTTTTTGCGTTAGCACTTGACAGCATTGACCAAATAAAGTAACTCGCTATCAGCCAAGTATTTCCTGATACATGTTGTTCAAAATTGCTAATATTTTTTTAAATCAACCTTGTGATTCTTTAGAAAATCATTTTTCTATTTTGTGTGTGTGTTTGTGTCTTTGGTGCAGGTCGGATGCGTTCAGGAGCTTCGTGGATTACTGCCTACAAAAAATACCTCAGGACAGACCCTCTTCAGCTGAACTCCTGCGAGTGAGCGCATATGCACAAGCACACACACACACACACGCACGCACACACAGGTGTGAGTAACTTGCTCAATATTGAACGTTAAAGCAAGTCGCCTACACTCTCTCACTTCCTCCTCACCATATCATTTGCAGCTTCCTGCTCTGACAGTGTGCTTCTTACTCATCTGTCCCCACTGACTCACGGGAACACACACATTCACACACATGCGCACAATCCACCCACAGAATATAGTGATGCCTATGTTATCCACTCATTTCCTGTACCAGTGGGATCTGCGGAAAGTCAATACAAGTGTGTGTGTTTTCTTGAATGTGTACATCTGATATAATGCCAGTCTCGCTCTCTGACCCAGATGAGAGCTGTAGGAGGAAGTTCTCACGCTTTCGCTTTGTGAAGTCGGGCTGTAAGGCTTACGATCCATTTTTAACTCGTAACTGTATATGCTAACGTAAAAATTTCAAGCTCTGCAGCAAAGTATCTTCGTATTGCACAAAAATGCCGGTTCATGGGAAAATAACCTCCCATGTTGGACGATATAAACTATAAGAGTCTGGGATTTGGTTATTGAAAGGGGCTTTGGTTATGACATAACGTATTGAAAGGGACTTTGGTTATGACGTAACGTATGGAACCGGGTTTGGTTATGACGTAACATATGGAACCGGGTTTGGTTATGACGTAACATATGGAACCGGGTTTGGTTATGACGTAACGTATGGAACCGTGGTTTGGTTATGACATAACGTATGGAACCGGGTTTGGTTATGACGTAACATATGGAACCGGGTTTGGTTATGGCGTAACGTATGGAACTGGGTTTGGTTATGACGTAACATATTAGAATGGGGTTTGTTTATAACGTCACTTATGGAACCGGGTTTGGTTATAACGTAACGAATGGAACTGGATTTGGTTATAACGT
>CM040998.1:16436675-16463147 GCA_022985145.1 Pangasius djambal
TAACGTATGGAACCCGGTCTGGTTATGACGTAACGTATTGGAACCGTGGTTTGGTTATGACGTAACGTATGGAACCGGGTTTGGTTATGACGTAACGTATGGAACCCGGTCTGGTTATGACGTAACGTATGGAACCCGGTCTGGTTATGACGTAACGTATGGAACCCGGTCTGGTTATGACGTAACGTATGGAACCGTGGTCTGGTTATGACGTAACGTATGGAACCGTGGTTTGGTTATGACGTAACGTATGGAACTGTGGTCTGGTTATGACGTAACGTATGGAACCGTGGTTTGGTTATGACGTAACGTATGGAACCGGGTTTGGTTATGACGTAACGTATGGAACCCGGTCTGGTTATGACGTAACATATTGGAACCAGGTTTGTTTGTGATGTATTCTGCCCCCTCTGTCAATCTCTCTCTTCACTACAACCCCCTCTCTCTTTGGCCCCTCCAAGCTCTTTAGTAGGAAACCAGGTCACTAATCTGAGTTTAGCATCTAGAACTATTCCCACAACGCCACATTCTGTCCTAAATCTCAAACACACAGCTCTCAAACATTCTGACCTTTGACCCCCTGAAGTAAGGTTCAGACTCCCTGGAATGTGGTGGGATTGGGAATCTTGTCAGTTCCCTGTTTTTAAATAGATAATCCTCTAAACTAGACCCATCCGTTGAATCGTAGACATCCGTTTGGAACAGCTGATGCTTACATGGGTTAGCTAGATGGATAAGCTGGAGACAGATTGACCTCTTAGCCATTATCCTGGTTGTTAGTGCCTGCTATCAAAGCTGCTTCCTTGTCAATCTTTTTTCCAGCTCACAGTTTTGCTCTGAGTTGTTTGGCACATAGTTCCTTGCCGTCCTTCCCCTTGCTTTGTAAGATTTTTGGTTTTAAAGAACACGCTGAATAAAAATAGTTAGTTTTAAAATCACTTATTGCCTGAAAAATTGCTGTATATATTATATGAGTCATAAAAATGCGTTTCAAACGTGTGAAATTTGAAAATTGAAGGAGATCCTTACAAAATGTCTGACTATATTAAACCTTTTCTCTTTATACCATCTGTACATGTTCCTTTAGTGTGTACAGAACTTCTTTGCAAGCTGATGCACATGTGGCCTTGGTTCTCTTCTCGTTTTCAGCATGACTTTGTGCGTCGTGATCGGCCTCCGCGGGTGCTCGTGGACCTGATCCAGAGGACGAAGGATGCCGTGCGGGAGCTGGACAACCTGCAGTACCGCAAGATGAAGAAGATCCTCTACCAGGAGAAACATAACAGTCCAATGGGAGAGTCCCAGGAGGAGGAGGAGGTAGGTACAAAGAACTCTGAGGAAATAAACATATCTGAGGATATTGTTGCTCATGTGCCTCAAGTGCACCTGGAATGTCCGAATCTGAGAACAGGTTCGTCATTCCTCAACTTTTATTTTTCCAACAAATGGACCAATTGACTCTTAACGCACCAAGCGTTTCTATCAAACACCATTACTCAACTTGTTAGAGGGCTTTATTATGTTCAGGAATAGATCTGATGATGAAGAATCACTAATGTGGAAAGGGAAGAACGTTCTAGAAACCTTCCAGCAATCACAAAGAACCGTTTGCAGTCAAACGTATAGCAGCCGCTCAGTTTTTGGATTTGATTGAATTCTTGTGAGTGATGAGGCTTCCAATCCAAGTCCAAAGCTGAGCACTTTCAGAGTTAAAACCTCAGCATTTTTGCCATCATGGGATTTGAACTCGCAACCACTGGCTCACTAGCGCGGACTTCAAATGCTATGCTATAAATGCTCATGGTATGACCCGTACCAGGAACTACCAATAAACACAGCATTTATTTATATGGTGGGCATTAAGGAAGTGTGAAAACGTTAAATTCTAAGGTTTAAGCAGCAGTTTGTTTTGTAACAGAGACAGAGAGAACACACTGAACCCGATTAACAGGATTTGCAGCAGATTGTTGCAGAGTGCAGCACGTGTGAACCGATAAACCCTCGCACCACACACGTTTTTTTTTTTAGTAAATGCCTTGGGTCTCTTATGAATGCCATTTTGTGAGAGTCTCACATGTGTTTGTTGTGTGAAGTGTGTTACAGATGCACACACTGAAATATTGTGCAATTAAACCCAAATGTTGAGTTGGTGTTTCATACGAAGTTTGGTTTTAGGCAAGTTTATAGGATGTTCCACCCCTTGTACAGAGAGCGTTGGCACTTATTGAAGAATGATGTAGAATGTTGGGAATTCATGATGAATTATGTTGTTTGAAGATGAAAGTTGGTGTTCAGTAATGAATGTTGGTGTTTGATGGAGAATGTTGGTGTTTACCAAAGAACATTGGAGTTTGATAGTGAATGTTGGTGATTGATGTTGAACAATGGTAAATGTTGGAAAGTGTTGGTGTTTGAATGTTTGTGTTTGATGAATGAATGAACAGTGATGAATGTTGTACAACAGTGGTGGTTTTTGTTGGGGAATGATGGAGAATGCTGGTGTTTGAAGGAGAATGCTGGTGTTTGAAGGAGAATGCTGTTGTTTGAAGGAGAATGGTGGTGTTTGAAGGAGAATGATGCCGTTTGATGATAATGGTGGTGTTTGTTGGAGAATGATGCTGAGTGATGGTGTTTGGTGATGAATGATTGTGAAGGTTGGTGTTCAGTGATGAGTGTTGGTGTCTGATGATAAAAGATGGTGAATGTTGCTGTTCAGTGGTGAGTGTTGGCGTTCAGTGGTGAAAGTTGGTGTTTGATGGAGTTGTTTGTTGGAGAATGTTGAGGTTTAATGGAGAACATGAATGTTGGTGTTTGATGATGAATGACTGTGAATGTTGGAGAGTGTTAATGTTTGAATGTTGGCGTTTGATGATTAATATTGGAGAGCACTGGTGTTTGATAAATATTGTTGTATGGTGAATGATGGTAAATGTTGGCGTTTGTGGTAAATAATGATGAAGGTTGGTGTTTGTTGAAGAATGTTGGAGAACGTTCTGTTTCATGGTAAATGCTGGTGTTTGATGGAATACATTGGTGTTTGATGGTGAATGTTAGTATTTAGCGATGAAGGTTGATGTTTGATGAAGAAGGTGTTTGCAGATGAATGGTGTTTGATGGTGAATGTTGGAGATCTTTGGTGTTTGAATGTTGGTGTTTGATGGTGAATGTTAGTGTTTGTTGGTGGTAAATGTTGATGTTTGGTAAAAGGTAAATGTTTTTTGTGTTTATTCTAAAGCTTTGACCAGATGTCGCTAGTTTTAGCATAGTA
The DNA here is from genome assembly GCA_022985145.1 of Pangasius djambal. NCBI lineage: Eukaryota > Metazoa > Chordata > Actinopteri > Siluriformes > Pangasiidae > Pangasius > Pangasius djambal. Next base: position 16,439,944 of record CM040998.1, read on the forward strand.
AATAATGTACAAAATCAGTTTAATTGAAAAAAAAAAAGGCACTGTGATCCTAAACCTTGTTTTAATCTTTCTGTGAGTTTTATGCTTTTTGTTGGGTTTTATTACACATCCTGTTGGATAAAATACTGAAGTGTTGTAATGCTGTTAGTGCATCACCCTTTCAGGATTGTGAACTAATTAAGGCCTAATAGCTTTAAATAATGAGAAGTTTCCCTCTAATGGATGACGGTAGTGAGCTGCTCTGGCCTTTCTGCTCGCTCTCACTTCAGATTCACATCACACTGTTATTATTTTTAATCTCTCGTGTTCAGATCTAAGCGTACAGCACCAGTCGGGTCAGGAGTGTGTAGCGGCTGTAATCGAATCATCCTGGAAAGGTTTGAAATGATTGCCCTGAATGTGAAACAGATATTTAAAAGGTCAGAGTAATCGCTCTACCTGTTTATGGCACAGTCACTCCATCCAGTGAGGATTTATTAGCTCTAAAGCCGCACGTTTCAAGCAAAGCCTCAGTAATGTCTTCGAACTGAATCGCATCACTTATCTTTTTCTTTCTTTGCTATCCCTCTTTCCCCTTTTTGTTCTTTCTTCCTCTTCTTTCAATTAAACTACATCTCTCCCCCTTTTTTTGTCTTGTTTCCCTTCCCCATCTCTTCCCCCCCATATACACCACTTCCTCTCTATACCATATACCGTATCTCACAATCTACTCATTTTAACATCTCTACACTTTTAAATCCTTCCCCCACTCATCTTTCTTTTTCTTTCTCACCCCTTCCTTTCTTTCTTTTGCCATCTGAACTGATTCCTTTATTTATTATTTTCCTCTTTCATTCTGTCTCTCTCTCACTCTATCCATTTCATTCTTTTTTTTTTTTTTGTTTCTCTTTCTCTGCCACTTCTTTCGGTCATCTTCCCTTTTTCCCCTTCTTGCTTTTTCTCACTCCGTTTAACTCTTTTGCCCCCTCAACCCCCACCCCCTGTCTCTCACTTGATCGCCTTTACCTTTCACTCCTTCTGTGCCACCTCTTTCTATCTTCTGTTTCATCCTTCTTTTCCCTTCTTGCCCTTTCTCTCTCTCTCTCTCTCTCTCTGTGCAGGATGGAGATCAGGGCTGTAAGGGGAACAGTGTTGGCAGTAATCACTCAGTGCCCAGCACCTCCATCAGTACAGGCAGTCAGAGCAGCAGCATCAACAGCCTACAGGAGTGTAACGACGACCCCTGCTCTGAAATGGCACTACCACACCACGAGTACGACAGCACGCTCGAGTCTTCCACACACCACAAAAAGGTCTACACACACACACACGTGCACACACACATGCACACACACAAACACAAACATCACCTCTCTTTGAGTACTATAGTTTTTTCTATTCTGAATAATACATTGTTTATTACACCATGTTGCATGGTGATTGTTTCAGAAACTAACTGAGATTATTTAAATATGCAAATATATAATATAATATACATATAAATGCTCCCAGACCCGACATAGCCGCCCCCTTGTCCTACAAAGCCCCTGTCGCATGGCCTGCGTTTGCATACTGAACTCTGATTGGCTCTAATACTTTCTGATGTGATAAAACTCGCAAACTTGCTATTACACTAACCCGTATTCTCCACTGAGATTTTTTTTGCACTCGAACACAAGTTGAACACAAACTTCAGTACTGAATACTTCTCTGGAATAAAAACCCATAAAAACCAATAACAAACGAGAAGGTTAAAGAATCGTTGTGCAGGTATTTGCAGATGAGCAGAGAAACTGTCCTTCCACTGAACATTATAGGGCTGAGTATGGTAAGGGCGTGGCTTTCTAAAAGTGGGCATGTGCAGGACTCTGTAGTACATAATTACTCAGGCACGCCATCAGAAGGACAACACGCACACGCACACACACACACACACACACACACACACACACACACACACACACACAGACTCACACACTAAAGCCCTGCCCTTTCCTCTAATGGCAGGTGTGTGTGCACAGGTGGGAATGGAAATATCAGGTGGAAGAAATGAGACAATCAGCCACCTTTTATGTCTCAGCTTTACAAACACCACAACTTTTATTACTTTCATTTCAATGCCTTGAAATTCCTCGTGCATTGTTACTAGATTTTTATATCAGAATACGCAGCCGACCTTTTCACACAGTTTACATTGTTACAGTCAGTTTTATCGCAATTGTTCTTTTTGTCAATTTAAAGAAAGTAAAAAAGCATCTTTAGAATTCGCATGTATTATATTTATCGGAAATAATTTACAAATGTTTATCAAAGATAAATCTTTGTTTATCACACTCGTTTATCAAACTGTAAGTGTTCCTCTTACTAAATCTATTTTAAAAACCTTTGGTTTTTTTCCCTCCCTTATTCTAACTTAAGAATCCAAACATTCGTCAGGTCTTAAATCATTGACAAATCATTAATTATTAATTACAAGCGCAACGTGAATGATAACTGACAATTCAGAACATTTATTTATAATTCCCGTTAAACTTAGATTAGATTAGATTCTACTTTATTGTCATTGTTCAAAGTACATGTACTAAGCCAATGAAATGCAGTTAGCATCTAACCAGAAGTGCATAAGTGGCATGTTTACAATAAATTACAAAGAAGGATCTACAGCTATGAGGGTGATATGTACAAGGAAATGGATGACTTATGTACAGAAGGAGCAGTGGGTATTATAAATAAGGATAAATATGATATATATATATATATATCATATATAATGTATGTATGTACAATCAGTGTACAGGGGTGAAGTCATGTTAAGAATATGATAAGAATGTGAACAGGAATATAAAAATGAGTATATACAATGAATATATACACACACACACACATATATGCATGTATGTAGGTACAGTGGTGCAAAAGATCGCATTATAATTTATGTAGTGCCAGATGCAAGATGAATGAGCAGTGAAGTAAGTAACTGAAAACAGATATTACTGTGTACAGTGTGATCAGCTGTTCAGAGTGGAAACAGCCACTGGGGATAAGTAATGGCTGAATAACACGTCCGTTTTCTTCTGATCCTCTGCTAGCATAAAAACCAGATTGAGCTTTTTGCTTTAAGTTTAGAATCTACATTTCGTCGGCTCTGAGCTTGTACTCTGCATAACGGCAATAAAGTTGAATCTACTCGAATCTAATCTAATGTTATTTTTAAGAATATAAAAGAAGATTAAAAATACATTCATCTATTTTGTAGGCATTAAATAAATCATCGAATCATTTTTTTAAAAAAGAAAAAAATCTACTGATACATACCATGAAAACTGGTATGAAAACATTTTCGTCATATCGCCCACCCCATATATCAAATATCTCCTAATTGTTCCATGTTGTTTGTTTGTTTGTTTGTTTGTGTGTTTGTTTTAGATAAACTAGATAACGAATAGGTCTTTGCCTGTGTTTGTGCGTTCAGGATCATCAGTTTATCCGTGATGAAGGTGGTCATCGCTCGGACTTTCGACCTCCGCCGTCAGATCGTGCTCAAGCTCATAATTATAAAAACCGTGAACGATTCGCTACCATCAAGTCCGCCTCGCTGGTGAGTATGCACAATTACATCATGGCTGCTTTTCCTCCTCTCCTCTCCTGTCCTCTCCTCTCCTGTCCTCTCTGTTTTTGTCACTTTTTTAAAAAAAATTTTTTATTTGAATGATGAAGTGTCTTCATTTAGCAGTCACTTTTTTAATCCAAGGTGAAGCGCAAGTGAGCCGGGATCCATTTCAAAAACACTGAGTCGAAGGTTAAGTGTTATAATTATAGTAAATAATAATAATAATAATAATAATAATAATAGTAAACATTATTTATTGCATTAGCTGGTATTAAAGGTAGTTTCAGGGAAGTTTAAAGTCAAACCAAAATTTACTAAGATTTTGTCACTTATTTGTTATAAATGGGATAAACATGATTAAATGCAGGTTTTTCCATTTAGTAATAAATGAATAATAATTTTATTTTAATAAAAAGTTTAAAGCACAAACAGTCGCTCTCTGCTATGTATTTGAACTTTTGGGAATCTTTGACAGAACCAGTGCTGCTTTGTTTATAAGGATACGAAGAAAATCCCCCCTACCTCCACACACACACGCACACACACACGCACACTTGCGCTTGTGTCTGTTGTCAAGGCAACAGTTTGCGGTCAATAGGCTGTATGGTTGTGCTCACGCGAGCCCGTATTGTTCATCAGCCATCATTCCGTCATTGAAACACAAAAGCGGCGTCTGTTGACTTTCATCTCTCTGCGGCTTTCGTGCTCAAAGCCGGCCGTATTTCTGCTCTGTCTTCAGTGAAAAGGTCACGAAGAATTTAACACACACCTCCGACATGCACGTGAAGGCTTAATAAACATGTCACGATGGATGCTGTAATAATTCCAGTTCAGTTCTCACACTCACAAAGCTCACTCGCTTATTATTTCTTCCTGATCACACATTGTTGTAATGTTCATATTTTGGATCAATGGAAGGCATGATAGTTGATCCCCGAGTCCTCGCCATATGAGGTGATGTCACCTGTTTAGGCTCTGGCTTTAGTGAGGCGTGAGCGCTCTCTACAGGCAGACACACACTCTGCGGCTGTCTGACAGCACAGACTCATTTATCATCTCGGAGAAATTACCCAGAAGTCTGACCGCGTCCGGGCTCTAACATTATCCATGAAGCTAACTTCACCTCCTGCAGCAGACTTGTTTTCTTTCTGTATCTCGTTGTAACAAAGAAAGAGAGAGAGAAAGAGAGAGAGGGGTTCTTTGTCAAGATCTTTTTTTTTCCTCTTGTGTTCACTGGACTGTGCGTTTCTTTGTTTGAGCAGAGAGCAGAGAGGAGAGAGGAGAGAGGAGGGGGCAATAAAGCGCAGGAGGCAGAGGAAAAACTGACACTAGATTGTTTTTCTTTGACTTTAAAGATGTCTTCAGTCTCATTACCCAAAGTCGGCTTATTTCATATCACCATCACCATCACCACAGAAGCACAATTACTGCTCCTAAAATGGTTAACTGTTATACAATCATTAATAATTATTCATTTTTTTAACCGCTTTAGCACCGAGTGAAATCTCCAGAACACACTTCTCATTAAGCACCTTGACTTGAACACATATATGTACTTAAATGTGTTTTCTCATAGACTTGTGCACGCCATCCTTATCGCAGGACTGGCCTTTTATTCATCATCAGCTTTCTCATCTCTCCAAGGTTCTAGATCAATTTCTGTGAGCGTTTTAGATCATTTATCCACAAACACAATCTCGCTTAATCTGTCTTGGTCCGAGATGAACTAAACGAGAAAATATTAACACCTCTAGCTGTTTAAAAGTGATGATCCGCTTGGAACTTTAAGAAAAGTCTTCAGTGGGAGAAGTAAAGATGGTGACAGTACATTTCATAATTAATTCATTTAATAATTACATCACGTTATCACGAAATAATTTCATTAAAATAAGTTTATTATCTGTATTAAGTAGTTTTTCTGAAAGATTACTAATAGAATTTCTAATGGAATTCTGACTGGCAGAATAAAATCAATAAAAATACAATTTTCAAATAAATAATAAAGTCAACAAATTCAACTAACTAATAAAAACATTTACTGTTGAGAATTATTTTTAATTATTGCAGATTTAGATATTTTTTTTCTTAATTATTTGTCAGTTTTCATCGCTGTTTATTTTTTTTTTAACACCTTTCTTTTCTATAATCCATTTCTGGACAATTTTACTGACTTGTTATTCCTGTTATTTTATATGTTTATATTTCGATATTATTCATTCATTTTCTAATTGGCTTTTTTAAATCTAGAAATATGTTACTGCTGCACAAAGTCCGTTCTGCCATTGCTGAACTATCGTTTTACTAATAACACTGTATATCCAGCAGCAGCAATATTGTTCTGTGAGTTTAAGTAAACATTCGATATCATTTGATAGGTCAAAGGTCAAGCAAATAAAATAAAACCCTGATGCCTCCAGATCTTTGCATGTTTCGGTTCTCTTGAGCTTGGAAGTGTTTGTATGGTCTTTTCTGTTAGTTTTGTGTGAAAGCTGCGCGTGCCTGGTGCTGGGCATTGGGGCAGAAAGCGTGAGGACGGGTGCGGGTACAGTGGGGGTATTGATTCAGCGTGATTAGAAGCGCCCGTGTTCAGCGCATGTTCATGTGACCGGCCTACTAAACGCCACTCAGCCGGGAGAGAAGAGCTGTGTGAAGGAGCCAGGCCTCTGAGAACCCTCTTTCATCCCGACACACACCTGCCAGAGCTCAGAGATGGACAGAGAGCGAGAAGTGTTTATCCTCTCTCTCTCTCTCTCTCTCTCTCTCTCTCTCTCTCTCTCTCACTCGCTCTCTCTCTCACTCTCTCGCTCTCTCTCTCTCTGGGCTCTGTGTGCAACGACGTGAAATGTTCAGGGCTCAGTCTCCATGATCTCGCACGTCCTTTCCTTTGCCAACATGTTTGGCCTCAGGAGCTCAGGTGGGAGTTACGAGAAACTCAACGAGCACTTTGACCTCAACGCGCCCTTCTTCCAGGTTGGTGAGAGTCTGAGACGCTTCGTATCGTTTAGAACAGCGGATCGCTGACTTTCGGGAGCAGCATTGAGGGTTGCATTTCAATTCATTTTTTGACGCTGATGAGCTTGTAATTTTGAGTTGAAGATATGGAATTGAAGCTTCCTGTAATGGTTTGCTGTAAATTGAGGGTTTGAGACACGTTAACAATGAGTCTGAGAATTTTTCCCAGTGAGCACGACTCGCCAGTTTTGGGCCTGACTTAAACTAACCCGTAAAAAAGATGCTGGTCTGTTTTAATCCTCTTCTGCTCTGCGTTGATGTGCTGTATTAAGTTTAATGTCTTGTATACTGTCACATTAGGTCTTCTTTTTACATTATACATCTGGCAAGTGAAAAAGATTTCCTTTTCACGTCTTTTTCAAACTGAAGGTCTGATTGTAGCTTTCCCCATCGGCTTTCTTCTTCTTTAAGAGAACTTCACCTCACTTTACTTAGCTGCCACTGTACAAAAGAGATGAACTCATTTTCTGTGGAGTAAAATGACTGAATGTGAAAATCACCATCAGTGTATCATATTGCGGTGGGTGAATTGACGTACCACTGATGTCCTGATTAAAAGCATGTCATGATACGCTTTCTTTTCCGCCGAGAATATTGTAGATATTCTGAGTATTTCTATAACTCTAACCACTTACAAGAAATCTGGTCAGCTGTTGTTAAAAGTTAGCATGAAGAACATTGTTCACAAGGTATGTGTGTGACTTTATTCTCAGTGAGGATTTAATAATAATAACTGTAAATGTTGCTAGTGTATTCTATCAGTTGGTTCATTTCCTTTATCGTAAGCTGCTTCGCTAGGGTAAACGTTCCATGCATGTTACACGCATTCTGGTAATATTATCAGGGAAAACTGCTAGAGTATTGTTTTTGTTTGTGAACACACATCCAGCTCCACATGCCACATGCAACTCTGTATAAAATCTCTAAAAGCTCACAAGCTCAACAGCTAACAAATTTCCACTTCTTCTCCCCCCACCTCCAGGTGACGCGTCAGATCCACGAACATGAGCAGGAGAACGAGCTGCGTGAGCAGATGTCCGGCTACAAGCGCATGCGACGGCAGCACCAGAAGCAGCTGATCGCTCTGGAGAACAAGCTGAAGGCCGAGATGGACGAACACAGGCTGAAGCTGCAGAAGGAGGTGGAGACGCAGGCCAACAACGCCTACATCGAACTGGAGAAACTCGCCAAGAAGCATGCTATCCAAACAGATAAAGAGGTGAGGAGGACACAAATTACGACTTATTTATGTGATTATTTATTGTTTAATTGGCTTTTTAATGATTTTTATATATGGGCTGATATACCCAGAGCTGAGCAGACTCACTGTGCAAATTATATGACCGAGTAAACCATTACAAATAGAGCAGAATATTAAATATATATATATATAAATAGTAGATATATGTTGATAATGGATTAATTATACAATATATCACAATATTCTATGTTAACGTGGACACTTCAGATTATCGTCGCTACAGCTAGATTTCTCCAGCTGTCTTTTAACGTCTCTTCACAAAAAATAAAATAAAATAAATTCCTTTTTTTTTTTTTTTTTTTTTTTATACACTAATTTAAAAAAATTAAAATAAAAACACCAGGACAGAGGAAGAAGGAATATTTACTAGTGTCATTTTTCTGTTAACAATTCAGAATCCGAAGCTAAATATTACTTGATATGATTAACAAAATATAAATTCCTTTATATTATTGGAATGGGTTAAATGTATACTTTTTAAATGTTTTAAAGAACATTAAACACGCAGACCGATGTCTGAGTCAAGTGACAAGTCATTTGTGTTGCTTCTACTTTGTCACTTGTACTAAATTTACTAGTTAACTTTACTAGCTAACTTCACTAGCTAACTTTGCTAGCTATGTACACTCACCAGAGGCACCAGTGATCTATGCTACTTCCGTCCAAATTTTATTTTTCCTCCTCATGTCTCTATACACATTTGATGCAAGCTTTATGACAGGATAAGATGAAACCACGGTTATACATTTCTCTTCTGTTGTTGCACGTCAAACAAATTGGGACCTAATTGCATGTAGGGAACTGACTGCATGTAGGAACTCAAGTTTTGAGTGGGGAACTGAAGAAACGTTGGACGTTTCTTGGTCTGTGGGTTGGTCTGACGAATCGTTGGAGCCAGTCATTTGGATTTGTCGCTTCACTGCGTCATACCTAATTTGCATAAGAATTCTAAACTCTCAATTTAAATGTCGATTGTCGCTGAAATCGAGGCTCAAAATTACGCGTAGTGTCGTTTTTCTTAAAATGTCAGATTTTAATTTTAATCTCACGTCAGATTTATCACACTGTTAATGCTACAGGAAAAGCAATTAAACCTGCAGGATGCACTGATGTGTGAATGAAAAAAAAAAAAAACCAGTTTGTAGAGAATTCTTATCAGTTCAGTCTGATGTCTGATTTGTTTGGTTTTCATCTTCTAACCACAACCACAAGCCTGAGACGGTTGATTTGAAGTCTTTCACAGGGTTACAGATATTTTGCTCTTCTTTTCTCTTCAGCGTTGAGCAACACACACACGATTTCCCCGATTAGAGGGAGAAAGCAGAGGTGAAAAGGTCGGAGAGCGCTGCAGGAACAGGAAGTGTAGCGGTGTTGTTCACTTTGTCGTGTGCACTGGGAATATGGAAGTAGCCAGTTCATTATTCATGATGCATATGTTGATTCGTATGCTAATGAGGTGAGGGCAGAAAATGGTGGGTTTGTCTTCGGGGTAAAGTGTAGCACTGTGACATACTTTGAGTCTTGACTTGACAGTAGTGACTTCTTTAGCTCACAGCACACTAGAAAGTGAGAAAGTCGCGTTCACAAGCTTTTCTCGCCTCTTTGCCGATATATGTCTGATGCTAGTCGATGTTCTTGAGTTAGGTTTTTTATTTAATGATCCAATAATGGTCCATGAATCCGCTAAACAGTTTTGATCTCTCTGCAGTTAATACTTGCAGATTAACACATGCTTCTAGGCAAAAACGTGTCCCGGCATTCATATAGTGGTTTACTGACTTAACTAATTTGCTTAAAGTTGCAATTGTTTACAAACTGTCCATTACACACTTTACAACCTACTGTACAAACATCTTATACTAATCTAATGATGCTTAAGTTGGACATACAATGGTCCAGTTTTACATTTCACATTAATGAACAGAAATATCTGTATGAAACTATTTACCAAGAAAAGAAACACCTTCACAGCTGTCGATCATTCCAGGTTCATATGCTGATGTGCGTTTTTATTAGAGGGGAAAAAAGAAGACTGCTCTTCTTCTTCTTTTTTTTTTTTTTTAAAGCTGTATTTGTATGTTCTTTTTTTTTTTTCTCTCTGAGCTCCTACGCAAAATATGTAAAGGTTGGGTCTTAAACGCTCCATTTAATATTTATTTTTAGGTGTTTTCCAGCTCACCTGTGCCTTATCTTGCAATTCCTTCCCCACAGTTTGAATATCTCTGCTGCAAGCTGTGTATTCTGGATAAGAAGTGGAGGATTTGTGGTTGCCTTGTCACACCATGTGTGTAAATGCAGGGTAAAAAAAAAAAAAGCCTCGTTTGAGCTGTTTGATTAAAAAACAGAAAGAATTCAGAGCCATTACGTTTCAGAGATACACAGGTCTGTATAGTTGAGTACAAAAGTTTGCATCACTCATGAGTTTCTGTTATTCTCTTAAAACAGCCTAAATATTATCTCAGCTGAATGTTAGCCAGGAGAAGCAAAATAACTGAAAGAGAGTCACAAAGACCCAAAACAGCAGGAGAACACAGCACAGCGCTGTTGAATTCTCAACTCTGACTTCTGAGTTCATGTTGTACCCTTACACAGAGGACGCTCCTCATTAACACATTAACACGTTAATGTGTATAATTGCTGATATGATGATGTTTTCTGTATGGAGACATTTATTTAAAATTTAGATGCGAGATTTAAGGAAGAAGTCTCCAGTGTCCAGCGCGTTGTAAAAATTGTAAAAACTGTTCAAAGCTGCTATAACGCAATGATAGCAGAACGTTTTCACAGATGTTTCACAACTTTAAATGTAACTATAAACAGATTAAAAAGTGCAATAAAAAATCACAATCGTTGGCAAATTGCCGTGGTGTAAGAAGAATAAAACACCTGCGGATGTCCCGCGTTTAGAAAAGAATCATCTTTGAGGTGGTAACAGTAACTCTGCTTTGCCTCACACTACCCTGTTGTTGATTATTTTCCTGTACCAGCACAACCCCAAGTGTTTCCTTACATATTTAGATCGCATTCGTCGAGGGAGAAGCAAATGTCTTTGAATGTCTTTGTCCAGAATGTTGGAATGCAAACTTTTGCACTTAACTGTGTAATGTTTTTGTGAAACTATGCAGTGATATCTGCTGACATTTCTACCCCAACCCAACCCAAGGATGTTCTTTGTGGTTAAATCGGTTATTAATAAAGGATCTAGACTGCACACGCTATTTCATAACCATGAAGAAAATGTACAAAGACGTTGAGTGCTGCATTAAACAAAACGCCTCTCCGGTGGTTTGGTGTCTCTTCCAGATGAAGACGATGGCAGCAGACGAGAAGAAGTTCCAGCAGCAGATTTTGGCTCAGCAGAAGAAGGAGCTCACCACCTTCCTGGACAACCAGAAGAAACAGTACAAACTGTGCAAGGAGAAAATTAAAGAGGTGCTGTTTATTTTCAACTGTTTGTTCTCAACAGAGTGGGAATCGTAGCAGTAATAATTATAAGACCTTAACAATGATGATGTTAAAGCAAACAAACTTATGTATTTGACTCCAGTTAGTCAGCTTTAGCTAATTAGCACTAATGTCACATTCAGAAAGTCCAAACTCATGACAATTTACATTCACAGCATTTATTTCAGCGAAAGCCTTTATCTGAAGAGAAGTGCTTTATAGTCTGCATCAAAACTATATCATCATGCTAGTGCAAATAAGTCAGGTTCTAATAATACCTAGAAATGGCTCCGACCCAATACCGATCGGTATCAGTCTGCTAGAGATAGCACATAGAGATAGCATCGATCCAATACCGATCGGTATCAGTCTGCTAGAGATAGCACATAGAGATAGCACATAGAGATAGCACATAGAGATAGCACATAGAGATAGCACATAGAGATAGCACATAGAGATAGCACCGATCCAATACCGATCGGTATCAGTCTGCTACCAGCAAAAAATGGTGGATCGGATATCAGCGAAAAACAAATGAATTTGGTCCCATTCTGTACCAAATGGAAAAGATTGAAATTAGTTTTGGGAAAGATTTTTGTGGAACTGTAAATGTTTACATATAAAGAGACTTTATAGTGTATTATATTTGCAACTTATTTTTGTGAGAAAGCTGCGGTTTTGTGTGGCTTTTAGTTGTGTATTTGTTCCAGTAATCTTTTAAGTGCTTCAGTTAAAAAAATTTTTTTAAAGCTTAGTACATTTTTAAAGAAAAGATATCGGATGGGTAGCGATATTGGCTGGTACTCAAGGTTTCAGTATCACTATCACTATCAGAAAAGAAAACGTAGTATTGTGTCATCTTTAAAGATACCACTAAACTAAAATCCCATCAGAGACGATTAGTACAACAAGAAGTGACTAGCAACAAGAAGTTGATGAGAGGTTTGGAAATTATTGTAATATGAAAATGAAATATCAGCTTGTTTTTAAAAGATGAAAACAAATGGAAAAGACCAGCCAAGAGTGAGTCTTGAGATGACGAGGGACTGGACAAAAACCTGAGTGACCTCTGTGTGAAGGAATGGATGGATACTCCTGATGTTGTAAAGGAGAAACCTACATGACTGGGTCACATTAGCAATATGAGGAGAGAATGGTAGTTGGTTGTCCAGCACTACAGCAAGGTTTCATGTGTGATCAGATGGTGTGATCTGAGAGTTGGTCTGAGAGATGACAAGATCTTGCCATGGGGACCCAGCTTAGTCTTGTCATCCATGTCTGAGAAACATGCCGAAGGAGAAAAGGAGAGGATGAGCTGAGTGTCATCAGTGTAGGAGTGGTATAGGAAAGTATATAATGGGTATATAAAGAAGGGGACCAAGCCCTGAGCCTTGTGGGACACCAGCTGAGAATCTGCATGGAGCATATGACTGTCCCTCCCGGTGGCAAGCAATCCACCTCTTTTCTAATTCTAAATCTCATGAGGATGGACAGGAGAGTCTTGTGACTGACCGTGTCAAGAGCCGCTAAGAGGTTAAGTAAGATCAGAACAGCAAGAAGCCTCTCAGTTACAACCACAAGAGCCGTTTCTGAGGAGTGCGTCACTTTCAGACTGACTTGGGTCCTAGAGGTTGTTCCGAGAAAGAAAGATAGACAGCAGATTGTACACCACACGTTCACGAACGTTAGAAAGAATGGAGAGATGTGATACCTGTTGATAGTTGCTGCTGTCTGAGAGTTAAATATTGTGCATGACAAAATTTGTCACTTTCGCTAATCTCTCTCCATTTCTCTCTCTCTCTCTCTCTCTCTCTCTCTTTAGGAGATGAACGAGGACCACAGCACTCCAAAGAAGGAGAAGCAGGAACGTTTGTCGAAGCATAAGGAGAACATGCAGCATTCACAGGCGGAGGAGGAAGCGCAGCTTCTTAGCCAGCAGCGCCTCTATTACGATCGCAACTGCAGGGCCTTCAAACGCAAATTCATGACCAAGAGACACGAGTTCGAGCAGGAGCAGCTACGAGAGGTAGGAGGAGGTGGAGTGTAGCCAGTGTGCACAATGAGAGGGTTAGCCTGAAATGGCACTCATAATAAATCAGTTTACATTTACTCATCACAGGGCAAAGCTGAGTAATTGAGGGTTAACCTTCTTAATCAAGCAGTCCTGCGATTTGACCATCATGTTACCAGCCCCAGATCCTATGTGACGTTCACAAAAATGCTAAAAAAAACTGCTATTTTGCTTTTATGTTTTGAAAAATGGTGTGACGAGAAGAACTAGTTACATCATGACGCTCATTTAATGCATCAGTGCAGTCTTTGGGTCTCTTGGTTGTTTGGTGACTTTAAAAATTGAACATGTAGTCAAAAGGTCAAATTTTTATCAACCAGATGTTTTGGAGTGGGAGCAGCTGGCTAGATATGAAGCTTACAGGACAAAAAGGTCTCATTGATTAACTCTGAGAGAGTTTTGGAAGTAAAAAGAAAAAAATGTTCATTTGAAAATACATATGCAGCCTTTAGAACCAGCTTTCCATTTCGTTTTCCTCCAGGAGTTGAATAAGAAGAAGACGCAGAAGGAGATGGAGCACGCCATGCTGATAAGACACGACGAGTCGACTCAGGAGCTGGAGCACCGGCAGCTGAAAACGTTGCAGAAGCTGCGCATGGATCTGATCCGCCTGCAGCACCAAACCGAGCTGGAGAACCAGATTGAGTACAATAACCGCAGAGAGAGAGAACTGCACCGCAAACACGTCCTCGAGCTCCGGCAGCAGCCCAAAAACCTCAAGGTGCCTCCACAAACTCTCGTTTTCCTTCAGATATATTTAGGGAGTTGGAATGACTGGATTATGAGTCATGATGTTTCTAACGTCACTGTTAGGCTCTGCATTTATTAAAGTGGTGTGTTAGTTATTTTTAGAAGATTAGTGATTTCCACCCTACAGAAACCTCTGATAAGTCCATATTTCACTTTTTTCACATTATTGCCACACCTACGTCGTGTTATAACAGGTCTCAGGTGCATTAGGAACTAGGAAAACTGGCTTATAAACCTCAGGGTGCTTCTCCTTTCTCTGTGACACGTCAGAATTAAGAGAGTCTTTGGAAGGATTTGTTTTTATATTTTTTTATTCAAAAACATAATCTATTTAGGGTTATGTTTAGCATTGTGGAATGTCATATGGAACAAGTTAGTTCCTGTTCTCACTTGTGTTACAGCAGCTAAAAACAGTCACTCCTTCAATTTCTCTTCAATTTAATAAGACAAAAATACAGAGATTGTGATGGTACAAGGAGGTTACAGCTTTACCGCTGACTGTTAGAAAACACCGGCAGTGGAGACTCCTTTCATGCATGTTAAATAAACGTCACAGATTATTTCACAGATTATTTTCTTTGTTGAATAACAGAACGTTTTGATAACTCGTATGCGTTTTGTGTAACGATGCTAAAAATACGCCAAAAAAAAGTCCCCTCGTCCCCCCCCAAATGAAAATGACAGATGAACAAAAACGAAATGTGAATCTAAAATGATTTTGAGCTCTCCCAGATTAACTGGAAGCTCCGCCCCTTTCCTCCCGTCTCGTGTTAGTAACCTCTCGTCTCCTCTCGATTTTCCCGCTTGAAAGATCCTCCACTGGCAATCGCTTGGGTGAGGAAAAACCCGCCGCTCGTCCCTCTGCCTCTTATTAATTGCTTTATCTTTTTCCTTCAATACGAAGGAAGAAAGTAAACATTTCTGTTGTAACCTTTCTCACTTTCCTGCGTGTAAACACTGCAGACTTCTTCCACAAATGTTAAAATCAAACTCTCCTCACAGAAAACTTCACCACAGCAACGATTATGTTTTTCTTTGTTGAATAGCAGAACGTTTTTAATCCATTTAGAATTAGGCTTATACTATGTGGATCATCTGCTGTATAAGTTCCCGTGAATGAGCTGTTACTATAGAAACAATAACATGTTAGGATGAGCGCATGAATAGAAACCTGATATGATAAATTACACCACAACACACTTTTTTTTTTTCCCTAAAGGATGAGCAGTTGTCATCAGTGTTTCTGTTACTCTTAGTACAAAATATCTGATTAGACACAAAAATGAAAATATTGTTAAATATCTTTGAGACCCGTTAGCAGGACTGTTGTGAAGATTGAGTGAGGATCTTGTGACCTTTCCTCACTGCTATGAAGTTAATTTACTAGCTTGAGCATTACACATTATGGTTCATTTAGTTCCCGCTATTCCTGAGTAACATTAAATCCTGTCTCAGTTGTGTGAGGAAATAAAAGGACAGGGTTAAGAACCAGCAGTCAGCATTAATTTCGCCAGCTCAGGTGTTTTGGTGTGGCTTTTGGCTTTGATATTAGCTTTTTAAAGCCTGTTGTTCCAGCACCATGAATGATAAGCTACATTATTTATTACTAATGACTAATCTCATGAAATAATTATCTATTAGGCGATTAATTAAAACACCAAGCGGGAAACTAATACCAGAGGTTTCATCCTGATGCTGAGTCTGATTGCGTTTGCTGGAGGAATTGGAGGATGTTGTCGCACAGTCACACGGCTTCATTTGTCATATCAGTTCTTGTATCGCAGCATTATAAAACCAAATAACATTAGCGTGTTGGATCAGGGAATCATTTTTCACAATTAGGTCAATAACTCCGATATTCTCGCTGTTTTTTTTTTTTTTTTTTTTTGCTGTCTCAGGTGATGGAGCTGCAGATAAAGAAGCAGTTTCAGGACACGTGTAAAGTGCAGACGAAGCAGTACAAAGCGCTGCGGCACCACCAGCTCGAGGTGACGCCGAAAAACGAGCACAAAACGGTGCTCAAGGCCCTGAAGGACGATCAGACGCGCAAACTCGCCATCCTGGCTGAGCAATACGAGCAGAGCATCAACGAGATGATGGCTTCGCAGGCGGTGAGGCTCGTGCTGCGACATAACACAATCCTACTGACAAGTACAAATAGTACGAGTGTTAGAAAAGTGCAGCGCTGTACACAGAGATAAAACCAGGACTGTATAAAGAAGCAGAAAATAAAAACCTGGCGTATACTTCGCCTGTTATAGAACTGTTTCTGTGATGCAGCTGGAGAAAATTTGAGTGTTTATGGACTTTAAAAACACTCGCTGTCTCAGCCGTCCCTCAAACATCTGGGTGGGGCAGTAAACAGCAAGGCATGAAGCACATGTTTTATTATTGTCCAGATAAAATGGTGATGCGTTGACTGAGATAAAAGGAAAACGTCTCCGTAAAACACAGTAAATAATAACGTTAGAGCTTGTGTGTCGCACTGATGTCACAGAGGAACATTGTTATTGCTAGAGAAAGGACTTTTCTCGTGCGCCATCATCCAGCGATGTTCGACATCATCTTAATGAGAAATCCAGAGTAGAAATGATGTCGTCCCAGAATGCAGTGCGCTCAGTCAGAGCAGAGACACGAGACAGCTAGTTAGCGATCTCCGAGATGATGAGTGTGATGGCATTGTCGGTGCTGTTCGCATGAAAGCTTTGGAAGCTGATCCGTTTGAGCAGCGCGTACAGATGAGAAGGACAGACTAAAGGACTAAAGTGCCGCTGCATCGCTCTCTGTAGGTAGAGATGAAGCAAGGGTGAAATCTCACTGCACTCCTGTCAGCAGGCACTCGAACGGCATTGTGGGTAATATAGGAAACCGTTAATCACAGTGAAAACTAGAGTTTAAACCCCAAAAAATCTGAATCTGAATTTTATTCTAAAAAAGGAATATAGGCCACCTCTTATGAATATTGCATATTAATTATAAATATGGATATACAAGGTTTTTCATTTAAGATATTGCAGTGATCAAGGAAGATTTTTACATGATTGGATGTTTTTTGAGTTTACTAAGTGAACAATTAAAGCAGAACGCCTGCAATGACATCAGTGACGGTCGCGTTCTAACGTAAACGCAGGGTTTGTGGATCACGAGAAGAGCGTGAGATGAGTTTTACGTTCCTGTTGTGTTAGGTAAACTAAAAGAAATGTGTTGATATGCAGCAGTCAAAGCTTGATAGTCCATGTGGCTGAGTTTATTTTTACCCCCGTGTGTGTGTGTGTGTGTGTGTGTGTGTGTGTGTGTGTGTGTGTGTGTGTGTGTGTGTGTGTATAGCTGCGTCTGGATGAGGCTCAGGAGGCCGAGTGTCAGGCTCTGAGGCAGCAGCTGCAGCAGGAGATGGAGCTCCTCAACGCCTACCAGAGCAAAATCAAAATGCAGACGGAGGCGCAGCACGAGCGCGAGCAGCACAAACTCGAGCAGAAAGTGTCACTGCGCAGAGCTCATCTCGAACAGAAGGTAACACCGCAACACCAATAAAAGTGGCTCTCGATAGAGATATGAACGATGATGATTCGAACCATTATGGAAAAGTGCAGGTTATTTAATAATGAGAGGAGAAAAAAAAGCAATATTCTTGATAAATAAATGATCACAGGTTGCTGATTTTATGTTTAGTGTCTGATGTTTTGCGCTGAAGCTACAAGGCAAATGAAGATGATGAGTAAGAGAAGCATATGGCTACCAGTTTAGCATCACACAGACTGCATTTCAGTGCCACGCCTCCTCGCGGACTCTCATGCTAGCGACACGGCGACACCACACCCAAGAAAACGATTCATCTTCAACTGGTTTTAGCTCTCTGATGTGCTTTTGTCCATGTTTATAGATAACTGTGTCATACAGCGTCAGAAACGACATCAGCGGGTCTGTTAGAGACACTGAAGACTTTCGAGGCGCCATGAGTGTGTGATGATGCGTTAACCAGTGTTCACAATGTTTATGAGCAAACAGGCCACAACGAGCAACACTTTAATTGAAAGTTTGTGGCTGTTAACTGGCAAAAATCAGGTTTTTATGTACACCTTGAGACCAGAGTTCAGTGATTTATCAACATTTAGGAACGTGCTGATAATTTATATGGACTTATTTTTAGTTATGGATTGAATAAACAATCAATCCAGGTGCAATTTATTAATATATAAACGTCAGTTAATATTCAATTCAATTCAATTCAGTTTATTTGTATAGCGCTTTTTACAATGTCATTGTCTCAAAGCAGCTTTACACAAACAAAAAAGTAAGATGAAGTGTGAGAGTGTGTCTGAAGAGCAAGCCGAGGCGACGGTGGCAAGGAAAAACTCCCTGAGATGGAGTTAATACATGTGCCGAGTTATTTTCTTACTTTGTTAACATTGCTTACGGTGTCGTAATGGTTTGTTCCCGTTAAAGTGACCGTCTCGTGTCGCTTTCAGATCGAAGAGGAGCTGGCTTCTCTTCAGAAGGAGCGCACAGACCGAATCAAATACCTGCTGGAGCGGCAGGAGCGCGAAGTGGACGCCTTCGACATGGAGAGCCTGCGCATGGGCTTCAGCAACCTGGGCGCTGTAGATTACCCTAAAGACGATTACAGATGAGACACACGACCCTCTCTGCCTTTTAAAAAGAAGCGCAAAAAAAAAAAAAAAAAAGTCCTCCACTCTTTTAAAAGACACGTGCAGTTTTTGCTACTGACAAACCCTCCACGTCACGACATTACGACATGCTGGATAACTCCCTCAGTCATCGGTGTTTAATATTATATATCTATAAATATAAATATATATATAAGTATTATCCATAATATAATGAAACAGTTGCAGTGTTGATGTCAGTGATCTTTCTCGTGCAATGATAACACTTGATGTAATTGATGAAATAGAGATTTAGAGGAAGGACAGCAATACGCACGTGTGACATGTGGTGGGGGGGTAGTATTGCTACTGTTAATGTCCACACACACACACACACGTTTTTAGTGATATTTTCCACAAGATTTTTAGATTTTAGGCGTATCGCTGCTGAGTCTCGCCGTTTTTTGGTATTTATTCATCAGACTGAAATGATTCACACCTTTTGAACAAATTTGATAAGAAAATTTACTTATGAACTTGATGTACATAAACTGAACAGCTGCCTCTGATTCGTAATTTCAACTAATCAGGGTTTCTTCATGAGGAACCCACTTCATTCCTGCGTGATCAACGATCAACGGTCAAACCTCAGCACGAGGTCAGCAATGTGAATTACACACACACACACTCGTCAATCTGAATCCTGCTGGCACAAAGGGCTCTAAGCGAAAAGTGGGCGTCCATTTTATGTAGTTTCTTAATTCCTCTAGTTTTTTTTTTTTTTTTTAAATAATGGTGACCACTTCGTCCACCGTCTTTTGGCCTATAACCGAGGACGACCTCTGACATTTTGTTTTCATCATTTTTGCTTTCTAGAGCTGTTTATTTTATTTTTTAATGAGAATCAAGAATCCTGTGAATAGAAACCTTGCTTTACTGTTTGCATGCACTTTAAATTTGTTTTCAGGTCCAAGAGAAGCATGATTTCTGTCCCAAATGCTTTTAATTATATTTGTAAATAAAACGCTCAACACATGTCTGAATGCATTTTTATTTATTTATTTATTTATTTTAACCCAGAAACATTTAACAAGATTTTAACAGCATTATATTAACATGGTGCATGAAATTAAAGCAGGGGAGAACAAAGCTAATATAGCGATTTTAAATGAAAGAAAAACTGAAACGCTCCCGTTAAGTGCAACATGTTGAAAGTAAGGCAAGACTCCAGATTTACCAAAAATTTTACTGATTGCTTCGAGGTGGGAGATATAGAAATTTTAGTCATATCATTTTCTCCATAAGAGACATTTCGACCAATCACAGAGAGCCTAATAACAACAACTAATGACCTCACCTTGTCAAATTAAATCTGCATAGCAACAAATATCTCATTGAACGTTAGCTCATTACACTGATACATTCATTTATTTCTTTCTTTATTAAATAATTTGTCAAAATGAAAATGATTTAAAGTGCTTTATTGCTCTGTTGTTTCTATTTATCACCAAAGCTCAAAATGCCGCCGCGTACCGTGTTTTCAAATATCGCAATCATTTCATTTTTGCCGTATTTTCGCCCACCTCTAATATCCTAATTGTGTGCTAAAGCTGTGTTCAGGATGATGACGGTGCAAAAACATCCCTGTTTATTTCCCCGCCAGCTGCTCGTAAAGTTTGGGGACGTAGTTGTCCCACTCGGCCTGGTAGCAGGTGCCGGCCGCCGGAGCGCCGAGGCCGTATTTCTTGCGGAAGTTCTGGATCTTGAATTTTCCACGGTTGTCTCCAGAGCGGTTGGTCAGGACGGGTTCGGTGCAGTTCACTATTCCCGACTGCTCGTACACCAGCCACACGTAACGATGGAGGCCTGGAGCAAAAATAAATACACAGCAGTATTGGGCAAAACATTACATCATAATCCCTGAAAATATTTTCACCAAACATGATTTAGATCACAATAACCGTAGCGCTACTTTCCAAAAAAAAATAATATTTTAATATTTAATATAAATGTTGTCCATTCCCTGCAAACACAGATTTGTTACTCTGATTCACAAAGAAGTTGAATAATGGTTTTAAAATACGTTTTTATTGTTTTATATCATAGCGCTGTTGAATTCTCGATTCTGATTGGTCAGAAGGTCACCATCCACTTTATTAGGAACACCTGTACATTCATGCAGTTATCTGATCACTCAATCATGTGACGGCTGCGTTTCGTATAAAATCATGCAGATGCAGGTCAGGAGCTTCAGTTAATGTTCACATCAAACATCACTTTATAACCGTGGCATGTTTGTTGGTGCCAGATGGGCTGGTTTTGAGTATTTCAGAAACTGCTGATCTCCTGGGGATTTACACAGAACAGTGCAAAAACACATCCTGTGTGTGGAGGGTGTGCAGGCTGAGACACCTTGCTGACGAGAGAGCTCGGAGGAGAACGAGCAGACGCGTCTGAGCTGACAGGAAGTCTGTAGTAATGTTTACACACAGACACACACACAGCAAACATTTCATTAGTGACCTACAAACCACCGTCTGGAAAACATTCCGCTCTAGTCATTTCTTCCACAGCTAATAACTGCCGATAACATCAGCTAAGCTTAGTGTTTAACGTATCGTTAGTGGCCGTGGTAACAAATTAACCATCTACATTTTATCATTTATTTTCTAAGATACGTACGATTAGTTCCACTTATTATTATTATTATTATTATTATTATTATTATTATTATTATTGACCTACTGCTGGCCATCTAATTGTTCTAACACACAAACCAGTTTCGATTTCTTCTTCCTGTTCTAAATTTATCGTACTGGAAAACGATCAGGTAACTTCTTTGTTCTTCATCTTCACCTGTCCAGTCTGGGCGAGTCTGCGCCCACGATAGCCTCAGATTCCTGCTCTTGGCTGAGAGGAGTGGAACTCAGTGCGGTCTCCTGCTGTTGTAGCTCAATGCACCTCAAGGTTTGATGTGTCGTGCGTTCTGAGATGCTTTTCTGCTCACCATGGGTGTAAAGAGTGATTATATGAGTTACTATATCCCGCCTGGCAGCTCGAACCAATCTGGCCATTTCCCTCCGAATTCTCTTCTCAACAAGGCGTTTCCACCCACAGAACTGTCGCTCGCTCAGTGTCTTTTTGTTTTTCTTGCACCATTCTGTGTAAACTCTAGAGACTGCTGTGTGTGAAAATCCCAGGAGATCAGCCGTTTCTGAAATACTCAAACCAGCCCATCTGGTACCAACAACCATGCCACGGTTAAAGTCACAGAGATCCCACTGTTTCTTCTTTCTGATGTTTGATGTGAACATTAACTGAAGCTCTTGACCTGCATCTGCATGATTTTATGCAATGCACTGCTGTCACATGATTGCGTGATTAGATAACTGCATGAATATGCAGGTGTTCCTAATAAACTGGACAGTGAGTGTACCCCTAAAGGAAAGTTGATCTGCATTTGAAATTCAGCAGATGTTTCAACATGTTCAGAGTTTAATCAAATATTAACAATCATGCTCAGACTATGAACTTCGGCCTGTCCGGCTCCTAAACTTACCATTAATTATCCGCGCTTCATTAACCATTAAATCTCATGCACTCAGATCTTACCAGTTCCTTTCGGAGGACCAGCACCAACGTAGTCGGACATCACACACCCGCTGGAGACGTCGTTCCCTTTCACATTCACCACGAGAAAGTGATGCCATTCTCTACAGGGGGAAAAAACAGCAGCCAGACATAATAACCATAAAACATCTGTATCATAATATCATTTATTTTGTGAAATATCACCAGCATTGGAATGTAACATTTATTTCTTTTTATATATTCCTCTAAACAAACTCTGATTGGAAGCAACGGATGTATCGTACAAATATCGCAGAAATATCGTAGAAGTATCGCGATATGATATTTTGGTCGTATCGCCCCAGCCCTAACTTAAAGTTAAAAGGGAAAAATAATCCTGCAGCCTATTTACATGCTGAAACAGGCAACGCTGCTTATTTGCATGTTACACAACACGGCTAACCAGAAACACGTTCGACTTCAACTGTATGAAACTTTGTCAGGATTCAATCCGGAATGAAAACACGTGAAGTGGCTGGACGTGAACCGGAGTCACGATTCGTATATGTACCTCCGCAGGTACATCATTCAGGGCTTGAGTACAAAATCATCGTGTCATGGCGACAAAATGAGTCGCTGACGTCCACTACAGAACCAGTCAGGAGCTGAGGTGAGGTGCTGGTTCTGCTGCTGCGTCGGCGCTACCTGCGAGTGTGTACCTGAACTTAGGGTCTTTCCTGCTCGGAGCGTCCGGATCAGTCATGGCCAAAGTGTACAGCTTGCTCGAGTCGCAGCCTTCCCACTCGATCACCGTGGGCCGATTCTGCACCTGAACACACACACACACACACACACTTTAGCCGTCTGTCCTTCTATCACCTATCTGTCTTTCTGTCATGTGTC
>CM040998.1:16463247-16477000 GCA_022985145.1 Pangasius djambal
CCCCAATCGCTCTAAACCCCAGCGCTCTGAACCCCAATCGCTCTAAACCCCAGCGCTCTGAACCCCAATCGCTCTAAACCCCAGCGCTCTGAACCCCAATCGCTCTAAACCCCAGCGCTCTGACCCCCAATCGCTCTAAACCCCAATCGCTCTGGTCACAAACGCCTCCCTCCTGGACACACTGTGTTCTACTTAGTGTGTAGTCCCTATGTAGTGTACTTCCTTAGGGAACAGTGCTCCATTTGGGACTGAACCTTTTACAGAAATAAACTGTGACAGAAAAATAGGGCAAGTCACATTTCCTGAACTTTGGGTTAATGAAGCGCAGCTTTCATCATTATCCTGTGTGAAGAATGAAACACTTGTACACAGAAAATGTTTCGCTATTCTTTTATAAGCTCGCAGTCTCATCCGGGTCTTCAGGCTGCACAAAACCCAGTTGTAAATCATATCTTATATTTTAAAATAAATATGATAATTATATTAGATTTATTATCCACAGGGCTCACGAGCGGTTGTTTATGGGATTTGCTGATTGTAGGCGACTTGAATCAGCAAAGAATCACTACAATAACTTCGTAATAACAGTTAAAAAAAGAACCAAATACATCGCAAACTAGTCTCTAAAACCATTAGTCTCTAAAAGCAGATTAAAAGCCAGACATAATAAACGGCTGTAACTGAAATTCATTATTATTATTATTATTATTATTATTATTATTATTTACTTCAGCAACTTCATCGGTGCGTGTGACGTCATTACGCCGAGGCTCTATTTTAGAAGCACGCGCTCTGGCTGCAGCATAAAGGCAATTACGTAATGAGTTTAAAACACACGCAGCTGCATTTTCAACGATCAAAACGTTAATGCATGTGATCACATCAGCGACCTGTGCAGCAACTCTGCATTATGCAAAGCTCATATTAGCCAGTAAGAGCAGTGGCTGAGGTGTGCTTGCTAACCTGAGTGGGAGTCAGCACTTTCCCCAGCTCGTCGATCTCCACAGAGCCGTATTTAACCGTCAGGGCTTTGCTCGGCTTTTCGTCCACCTCAGTGAGGGACAGAGGACCCGTCCACTGCTCGATATCCACCGGCATTATTATTATTATTCACGCACACAGCCGCCGTCTAAGCTCCACTACGTCTCCCTCTAACTGTTCTCAGACTCCCGTTAAATTGATTCAAGGAGCACCCGTGACAGTTCCATTGTGATTGGTCAGATTGCCTTAGTGGTCCCGCCCACTGCTGTTACAGTTAACGGCCATTTGGTTGCCACTAGAGGGCGCCAGAGAACTGCTCAGTTAGTTTATGTTTATATTTTTTCCCTACCCGTATTCAGGAAAGCCCCGCCTTCTGCACAGGGATTGGTAGATAGTTTTCTGTCTTCTGTTCTCTGATTGGCTAAAGATTCAACTAAAATTCCGAGGAGCAAAATCAATGCTAAACATGCTAATATACGATGAAATAAAAAGAAAAACACTTAGAAATATTATTTGTAAAAAAAATAAAAAATGATAATAATAATAACAAAATTTCATTCGTATATAATATGCTTTATTAGTAGTATAAAAAATAATACATGTATATATTGTAATAAATATAGAAATATTATAAGAAGTGTAATAAGGGTTTATTGAAATCATTTTTCTTCTCTGTTTAAAGTTAACCAGCACTACAATATGGAGACTTATATCCTGTGGCTTGTTCTTTCCATAAATATATTTATTACAAACAAACAAACAAACAAAACAAACAACAGCTTTTCACCATTGTACATATTATAATGTATTTCAGATGGATGTAGAAAACGATGTAAAAAGAAAAACAAACTTTGTAGCTTATTAATGCTCAAGGCTAATGCATGTATTTATTTTTCTAATACAACCGAAAGACTTTTTTCTTTCTTTTTTTTTTTTGCACAGGGATTAATACTAATACGCCACAAAAATTGACTGACTCTAGAGTGAATTTGACATAATTTTCTCAAAAATAATATAAATGATGTATTATTTCTTGCTTTATAATTTTCGACATTAGACCAGAATGTCGAAAATTATTAAGCAAGAAATAATATACACTTTTTGTGAAATCATTTATAAATTGATTTTTTTTTTTTGTGCTTGTTGATCGCATAATGTTTTTATGTCTTCATAATATAAATAATAAAGATTAAGACAATTCTGCTTAACAGAATATAACGGCCAGCGCTTTACAAGGTTGCTATGGTGATACAACCACCTTCTAAACCAATCAAAAGACTGCTTGTGAGTACGAACTAGCCAATCCCAACACAAGGGGCGGAATCCTTCGGAATACGGGTGGATAAGTAATAAAAGTCGTAGTTGTATGTAAGTGAAAGCAAACGAGAAAATAATTGGCGAATATTTCGTATTTTGAGATAGAAACAGCACATACATAGCTGACTTAAGATTTTACAATATGGTAGAAAAATTATGATTAAGAAACGGATTGCCAAAACGTCTTATAAATTTATTTATTTATTTATTTATTTATAAGCTGGCGTTTGTATCAGGCACCTCACAGGACACCTCTGTCAGTCAGGGGTCCTTTCTCTTGTCCATAACAACATGGCGGCGGCCTTGTGCAGAGGCAAACACAGACTGAAACCTGTCTGTCACTTCGTTTTTCAGTTGCCAAGAAGAAATTTTACAGGTAAATACGTTTCTAAATGTTTTTTATGATATGTCTAGTCATTCTTCTTTCCAGTGATGTTGATTATTTGTGGGTGATTTTAGCGATTTTAAAAGTCAAAAGCGTTGAACTCCATGTGAGCTGTTTTCCTTCTTCCTGTCTAAGTTAAGGAGAATGTTTGTTTACTGAGAATGTTTGTTTGTTTGTTTGTTTGTTTGTTTGTTTAATGGCTTTAGTCCAAAAGGAAAAGCTGAGTTTTATTACTGGTTGGATCCTAAATGACTTCTGAACCCACTGTAGAAGCTGTGTGCACTACAATCAGTGTCAAATAACGCAATGTGTACTCTGTGTGTAATAAGGGGCTGTTCCGGGTTCAGCATCCAAAGTGCACTATGTAGGGTGTGAAATAAGGGCTTGTACATGTTTGTATCTGGTCTATTTGTCCAAGCAGGGCTCCATATATGATTTACTCTGCGCATTAGTGACTTCTCCACTACATATGAGAGACAGAAAGACAGATATGTGGATGAATAAACCTATTTTTTGATATTCCAATATTCTGAGAATTTCACTTCCTTCCTGACATTCCCAGCTAGATGAAAACATTACTGTTGAAAACGCTGCAGAAATGTTGTAGCAAATGTTCTGTTATATCATTCAGAAAACTGGACAGACTGAGCATTCTTTTATTTATTATAGCCTTTGTTTATTTACTTATTTAATAATTATTATGTAAGGAATAATGTTCTTGGATGTGCTGTTAAAGGAAATCATTAATGATGGGAGGTTAAATGCGGGTGAACGGATTGTAAATGAATGAGTATAACTCTTCTCGGTGCTTACAGGAACGTTTGATTATGACCTGGTGGTTATCGGAGGTGGATCTGGAGGTTTGGCGTGTTCAAAAGAAGGTATGGAGTCATTATATGCAGGAGAGGGGGAAAAGATTCAGTAAATTTTAGCTAAATATCTGAATGTTGTGTTTCAGGGTCTCAGTTTATTGTCTAATTCCTACATAGTGCTTACATGCTAAATTATACATGTTTAACTGATTTTATAAGGAATATCTTCCTGTGTCTGTGCTCTAACAGCAAGTATCAGCAACAGAAAGCAAAATCTGTGTTTATAAAGCCAGACTTCTAATGACTGAAACACTTGGAGTGAAAGTGTGTCAGAGAATTGTGTCTTTCACCTGGTCTTTTCTTCCCTCAGCGGCTCAGTTGGGACAGAATGTGGCTGTTCTGGATTATGTGGAACCGTCAGTGAGAGGTATCGCATCCTAAATCGTCGCTCTGTGTTTTAGAGTGTTTTTTTTTTTTAGGGATTTTCACGTGTGTGTGTGTTTTTCAGGCACTAAATGGGGTATCGGTGGAACGTGTGTGAATGTCGGCTGTATTCCTAAGAAGCTCATGCACCAGGCTGCTCTGCTCGGCACAGCGATTAAAAACGACTCGAAGAAATACGGCTGGCAGATCGCCGGTCCTGTGTCACATGACTGGTGCGTTTCCCTCAGATTAAACAGAAGAATGTTTGCTACGTAAGCTAGGACAGGCTGGCTTCTACAGTGTGGACAAAAACCTTTTTTCTATTTTTGAAATAGGAAGCATGATAAAAGTCAAAAACAGAATTAATCTTCCGGCTTAATCAGTCATTTACAGCGTTATCAGCCTCTAAACTGAAAGCTGCGGAATTCATAATGCGAGGACGACGTCTGTGAGGGTACAAGCGATTTGTTTTCTATTTGCTGTTGCGTACTAATCCTCCAGCACTGCAGAAGGCGCCTGTACTACTACTACAGGAAGTAGATTGTTGCTCCTCAAAGCTGCATGGGTAGGGCATGCAGCATTTCCAACAAGCGTTCACAAGTTCGTTCACACAGCCTCCTCATGACGTCCATTTGCTCCACACTTGCATCATGTTGTTCACAAAAGCCAGAGTGTCGTCTCTCCATTAAGTATTCTGAGACCTTCAGTCCAATAATCCTGTGGGCCAAAGCAAAAAAACCCCCAAAAAACGTCAGTTTAGTACATCAACAACTCCATTTATCTACGTTTATCTGAAAGATACAAATAAAAATGAGGTTGTGATTGCGTAAGTATTCACCCCCATTGCTGTGAAACCCCTAAATTAGTTCTTCTGGAAAGAGACAATGTTATCTAGTTCATGAAGAATTATATGATTAGTTCATTTACAGCAGCAGGTGAGTTTATGGCTCTGAGTTTATTGCTTTATTTCATAACAGCTTTTTTAGACTCTGTTAATTCGGTTACAGTCCACAAGGTGATTCATTCAGAACACAGATTATAAATTCATGTGTTTGGCCAGATTGTGCTGTTTATCAGGCTGTGTGTGTGTGACGCTCCTGCTCTAATGTAATGATGGCTATCCTCAGATATTCCCCGTTAGCACCATCTAGTGGTAGAATACATTATTACCTCATTCAGTGTTTAGGTATAAAATGATAGTTAAAGAGTGTCAATGCAAATTAGAATATATCTTAAATCAGTTTATCCTTCACTCACTCGGTTAATGCTTTGCCTTATGGAGGAACTGGTTTAAAAACCTTATTAATGATTTTATTAAAATGTTTACTATGTCTTTCTTTCTGTATCTTTTTTAATTTTAGTGTATTTTCATTTTATTTAGAAGGTTATATTTAATCGTACTAGTATAATTTCTTTACCTTTCTTTGTTATTTAAATTTAAATTTGCTGTTCCTGTGTGTGTGTGTGTGTGTGTGTGTGTGTGTGTGTGTGTGTGTGTGTGTGTGTAGGGTGACTATGGCAGGAGCTGTGCAGAATTATGTGAAATCCCTGAATTGGGGTCACAGAGTTCAGCTGCAGGACAAGTGAGTGAAAAACACACACACACACACACACACACACACACACACTGTACAGCTGTAACAAGAAAGAACTGGTCCAAACTGGTTTTAATTTGTCACTAGAGCAGTGGTATAAGAGGAATAAAACACATCAGGACACATCATGCTGTTATAAGAAAAAAAAAAAATCAACCCCAGAGTGGTAATAGTGACTCCACTTCATCGCTCCGTCACATCGTTGATTATTTTGCTATAACAGCACAACACGGCGTGTTTTATTCTTATTCTTTACATAGTATTCTCATCTGAAGTGTATGAAATGACACGGATATTTAGAAATGTAGAAGAATTAATAACATTAGAGAATGACTGGTATTTATTTCAGTTCTTTTTGGTTCACACTATCTGGGTCTACTGTGTGTGGGTTGTAAATACACACTATCTGTGTGTGTGTGTGTTTGAGCAGGAAAGTGAAATATCTCAATATGAAAGGAAGTTTGCTGGACCAGCACACCATCCGAGGATTAAACGCCCGAGGGAAGGAGGTCTGAAGAGACAATATCTCCTGATAAAATGATCGTATTCCTCCCTAAATCCTTGTTTCCAGTAAAGCTACAAATTTGTGTTCGTTGTTCTTTTGTGCAGACGACTGTGACGGCCAGGAACATAGTGATAGCCACCGGCGGGCGTCCAAAATACCCCACGCATGTGAGTGTGTGTTTGTGAGAGTTGTTGTTTGACCTTGATGTGCTTTTTTTTTTTTTTTTTTTTATATAAAGACTCTTTGTGGGAGAGCAGTTGATAAAATTCACTCCCTCTCTGTCTGTCTCTGTCTCAGTTTAATTACTTCTGTTCAGCCACTAAGTGATAAAAAGGAGCAATGTAGGGTCAGATAACAGGCTGAAGATTACCGTGGTGTGTTTCAGGTCCCGGGAGCGAGAGAGCACGGCATCACCAGCGACGATGTCTTCTGGCTGAAAGAGTCTCCGGGGAAGACGTGAGTGAGAGACGAGTGTTAATCACAGTACATTCGTTCGTTCGGTTCTCTATCATTTGGTTTTCTCTCCTGCATCACTCATTGTGACTTCAACAGTCCAAAAAATGAACGCAATCAAAGATGTACATTTTTCTCTCAGTACTTCTGTATGAAACTGATTCAGGGGCGGAGCTCAGGTTGTGATGTCACTAAACAACCTTTCAACCAATCACACTGGATATGCAAATCATTAGTCGAGGATGAGGATGTGGCATTCGGAGACTTAAAGCTGGAGAACATCCGTCTAGTTAGCGAACTTGGGAAAATTAATAGTGATTATTAAGATGTTGTTGTTATGGCAACATTATATTGAGGGGTCTGGTTGCTGCTGCATAAATAAATCACTGAGAAAATGATGCGAATGTTTGGGATGGCTTTATGACATGAGGTGCTTCTCAAAAAATTAGTTATAAATGTAATTTACCTGCTGCTGAATATACACATGAATATAAACATGTCATATGAGAGAGAAAATATCTTAAATATAGACTAATTTATCTAGTAGGATCTTATAAGATTACAGTAAGCCAAAGGTAAGATTCTCAAACATTAACAATAGACATTTTTAATAAGTTCAAGAAACAGTAATGTGTGTGTATATATAGTGATATCGAAATAGTTTTTTTCTACTGTAAATAAATGTGAAACTTTAAAATGACAAAAAAAAGACTAGAAATATATTGGGTTTATTTAATCTTATAAAAGGAGGCACTAGATACGTTTGGCTATAATCAAGATATTTTCACTTGCTGAGATGTGATACGAAAAGTTTTACACCAGATTATTTTTAAAAAAATAAAAACAAATTGATGTTATTTCTGCTCTGAGCTTATTGGAGGTCCAAATTCTATTAATATCTTCAAATCGCAGAATTGTCAAACCTTGTAATGCTAAGGTCTGGATTTATAGAGCTAAACCGGAAGATAACAGGATAAAGGTGTAGAGATATTGTGGACTAATATTTTAATGCGTGTCTAACGCACAGTCTTTCCTGCATGTGCACTGACTACAGCAGTTTTGGAAAATGATTTTACATTTAATCCTGATGCGTACCATCTTTTCTAGATTTTTTTTTTTTTTTTTTGTTGTTGTTGATTCATTTATTTTTAACCACACAGATTTTGTGACTTCATGTCATTGCACGCAGGCTCCACACTGTTCCACTGAAGCCTGAACTCTGACACTCCCCTTCCTTAGACGCATTAAAGACATGCCCGGACAATTAAAATGAATGTCTGCAAAATTCAGTTAAAGACGTGGTCTAAAATTGAGTTTGAGTTTTTTCCTCCCTTAATTTAATGTATTTTAAGTTTGTTTTTTTTTCTTGGTTCAGTACCAGCATTTTCTTTTCCTCTGACTTTCTAATACACGTAAACAAAGTCAGCTTCAGAGCTACTACTTAAGATAAATTATTGCTTTTTTTTTTTTTTGTTTTTTTTGTTTTTATCACAGATCAAGCGCGGTGTCTTGTGGTTATACAGTGAATCAACACGCTGTATGTTAGTGTTATTGCTTTTTACCTTGTGCTCCCCACATATCGGTATCCTTACATGGAACTATAGTATATTTCATAACTGGTCTATTACATTAATTTGGCAACACTAACGGGACAAAAACTAAATTAGACCCAGTGTTTTACAGGCTGTAGAAACGTTATATGAAATTTAAAAAAAAAAGCCAAAAACGTGCGCACGTAACGTGAGATTCCTGACACTTCTCACACAGCTGTTGGTGCGTCAGTGTGTGTTGGTGTGTGTTTGGTTACTGAGTTGTCAGGTGTGCAGCTGGAGGCTCGATGCTGGAGGGGCATCGCTGAGTGATGGGCAGAATTCTGGGTAAAGACTGGCACGCACACGACAGGGAGACAGAAAGGACAGGAAGACGGAGAGGGATAAAAGGGCAGAGAGGAATTAAAGGGCAGAGAGGGATCGAGGTAAAGAAAAAGGCAGGTGAGAAAAGGTGAAGGTAGAAAGAACGGTAGAGGGAAAGAGAGATGGAGGAAGGATGAAAAGCAAGAGTTCAAAAGGGAAGAGAGAGCGAGCGAGAGAGAGGAAATTGTGTGTATCACAATATCTCCACATTTTCAGAATTGCCTGAAGAAAACACCCATATGACAAAAAAAAAAAAAAAAAAAAAAATTAAGTAGTCTAAATGTATTAAATTTTTTACAAATGAACAAAGCTGGCGTTTCCCATGAGTTTTCTCGGGTTGTGTCTTGTAATGAATGTCAGCTCATGTCTAATATCTGTGTTGCTCGTACAAGTGGATTCTTCATTCATCCAGATTTTCAGATTTACTGATCAGGCTCGTTTTCACTAACTCGATTCTTTCGAACGCACCTAAGACCTGGATTAGTTTAGCCAGATTGTGGTTCTGCCTGGAAAGAGCAGATCTATCGAGACCTGAAGCCTCGATCATGGAGTCACTGACTGGTTAATGAGAACGGTACAGATGCTTAGAGACGATATTAAACCATGTAGTAAAACACGCACAGTTTAGTTTAATCTGACTACAGGATACTAAAATCAGAAAGTCTTTCTGCTTGTACAGGACTTTAGTTTGCTATTTCAAGTTGTTGGTTTAATGCATGGGTGGTGTGGTGGTGCAGTGAGTAGCATTGCTGCCTTACAGCTCCAGCGTCCCCGGTTCAATCCTGAGCTATGGGGTGCGTGCGTGCGCGTGTGTGTGTGTGTGTGCGCGCGTGTGTTCTCCCCATGTTTTGTGGGTTTTCTCTGGATTTTCCGGTTTCCTCCCACTGTCCAAAGAAGTGCAGGTAGATGGAGTAGCTAAGTAACTTCCCATAGCTGTGACTGTGCGTGTGAATGTGTGTGTTCATGGTGAGCTGTGATGGACTGGGTGAGTTCTCCCAGCATGTGACCAGTGTTCCCGTAATTGGCTCAAGATCCACATCAACCTTGACCAGGATAAAGCGCTTTCTGAAGATAATAAATTATGTTTGAAGTGAATTTAAAACAGTTGTGATTTAGTTGATTTTTGCTCGTTATGTCTCATGTTACCGTGCTAACAGTTCTTCGTTTGTCGCTTAATGGCGCATACCAGATTGTGTGTGTATAATGCTTCTAAATGTGCTGTTTAATCTTGTTTGTGTTGAGTAAGCTGCTCCTGAGCAAGTTTGAGCTTTGTTGTCTTGGTAGCAGGTCTGACAACGTCCTCAGAAGAACGGACAGATCCAGGCTCGTGTCCATCAGTCAACAATAATGACGTTACTCTCATTAGCATCATTTGAAAACCGTTTTCATTTAGACAGTGATGTACGTTATGGTAGAGATCTGTCCACGTTCCTCTCAGTGTCATCTCCTGTTTTAATCCTGTGATTGTGCAGGACGAGAGGTCAGCTGTGGGTGATGTCATACACACGGCGTGTTTTAGTGCAGTAAGTGGAGGGAAAAGTGCCTGGATTTGGTTCCTAAATCCCCCCAAAGCCGTAATACAAAAGTGTAGAGGGGTGTTAGCTCACATGGTGGCCTGTGTGTGTGTGTGTGTGTGTGTGTGTGTGTGTGTGTGTGTGTGTGTGTGTGTGTGTGTGTCAATAGCATGCAGAAATCACTCAGCAGAACCTTGTTTGGCCCCAGACACTAACAACATAACGTCACATTTTCACCTGCGATGCCCCACGCACGCACACACACACGCACGCACACACGCACACACGCACATCCATTTTCTCTGAAATCTTCCATTAGACATCTGTTCTTGTCTCATCTTCTGTTCTTCAGGTTAATCTGAGTCTTTGTTCCTTTTGTTTTTTTGTTTTTTTTTAAGCTTAAAAATATCCACCAGACGTTTGTCAAAAATGATGCCAATATACTTGTAACTTGGTTTTACAGTATTTTAATAATTGTCACTTTTACAAAAAAAAAAAGGAATTCTATTTCTGTCTACCAGGTTTTTCCAACTTTCTGGTGAATATGTAATGAATTACAAGATTGCCTTTATTCATGACAAGAGAACATGCGGTGCTTCTTCCAAATCCTTCCTCATGTTGGAGAGAATGTGACATTTTATTCACGTAAATAAAATAAAGAGGAAAAAAAATGGATTTACGGTAAACAAGGCGATATTAGAAGCATAAAACTTGTGTATGCGTTTTTAAAAAAAATTAATTTCTGTTTTGAAATTGTCATTTTTTTGTGTTGGAAATATGATATTAAAAAATATAAAAGATGTCACTTTAATGGAAAGTTGTACATAAATTTGAAATGTTTTCAAAGAACACAAGCTTATTATTATTATTATTATTATTTTTATTTATTTATTTATTTATTTATTTATTTATTTTAAATCCTCTAAAAAATAGCTGTCCTTCTGCAAATGGTTCAGACTTTAATCTTAGGAACACAAACATTTATTTAGGAAATGTTTATTAAGTTTTCAAGTGGTGTTGTTGTTGTTGTTGTTGTTATTATTATTATTATTATTATTATTATTATTATTATTACTACAAGAAATATTATTATTTTTGTTAGAATTATTTTCTGTTGCATTTTTCTCATTTTTTTCCTGCTTTGTACTTTCGTTTTCTACAGTTTATTTTTCTTTGTTTACTGTTTTTGGGTTGCATTTCAGTGTATGAAAGGTGCTCTATAAATACATTGTTTTAAAACTATTATTATTATTATTATTATTATTACTACTTGAGAGATTCAGACTTGTAAAAGTCAAACTTGGAATTCACTGGAAGCTCAGACTTGGCAGCTTCCATGGTTAAATGTGTGTTGCCATAGAAACGACTTTTTTTTTTTTTTTTTTTTTTTTTTTTTTTTTTTTTTTTTTTTTTTTTTTTTTTTTTTTTTTTTTTTTTTTTTTTTTTTTTTTTTTTTTTTTTTTTTTTTTTTTTTTTTTTTTTTTTTTTCTCCCTTCTCTCTTCTTCCTTCCCCCCCAAGTCTTTCGGTTACAGTAACTGTAATTTCAGCTCCGTGTTTATGACTTGCAATATAGCTGTTCTCTACTTAACACCACCATTCATCAGTAAAGTGTGAATTGTGCAGAGCAATTTGTATGAGATATTAACAATGCAAATGTTCATGTAATAACATGCAAAACATATGTAAATGCTCGTCGTGGCCCTAAACGTATTTTCCTCTGTGTTTTTCAGGCTAGTCGTCGGAGCCAGCTGTATCCTTCAGTCTCATCATGTTGCTACAAAACGTTAATCCTTCCTGATATTTATCAAAATATGTTTCAGTTCCAGACAGGAAGTTAAACAGAGGATTAGGAGTAAAGAGCAGAGGCTGTGTCTCGAACACGACGGTTCTATTTAGTGTCACTACAATGACATATAAAGAAACGGCCCGAACCCTAGAACACGTCTGTGTTTCACGTGTTTACTGGCGTAATTTTGAAACGATTGTGTAATGAAATAACAAGTGTATAATATTTAGCCAGAGGCTATAATACCTGAACAGCACTGCAGCCTACATCAGGGTTTGCTAATTAACCCATTAGCAAATTTGTGAAAAATTTTAAATCTGATTTTGTTTAATTTTGGTTTTATTGTCATTTTTGTAAAGTGTTTTTACTTATTACTTAATATTTATTGAGTATTGCTAACATACTTATATCAGTTTTAAAAGCAGTTTAGGTGTGTGTGTGTGTGTCTATGTGTGTGTATGTGTATATATATATATATATAATTCAAATTTACTGGCCCTGAGTTTGATGTTAAATGCCAATTTTAATGCAAGGTTATGTAGCCGAGTCATGATCATTATTTCCATCTTAAAATGATCATTATTTCCATCTTAAAACACAACCTACTAAACACCTTAATGTGACAGATGTCAGTATTTATATATTTCTGTATGTAAAACATTATCTTTTAATAAGATGTAAGGAAGCAATCCTCAGGTTTAGTGTAAAAGCAGGGAGTTATTTGTTTATAGCTGTGTTTTTTTTTTGATTGCTTATAGTTCTTCAGGTTGTAAAGATTAGTTTTGATATTCAGTGATATACAGTGGAAAGTAATGCGAGGCTATGTGCAATCAATACAAGTCGTATTTTCCTGAGCCTGGCTGTGAAGACGTGGCTTTGGAGTGTGCTGGTTTTCTGACAGGCATTGGACTGGACGCCACAGTGATGGTGCGGAGCATCCCCCTCCGCGGATTTGATCAGGTACTGCAAAAAAAAAAAACAGAAGCTGCATCTGTTGTTTAGTGATGTGAACACATACAATCTTAAATTTCACCTTTATCTGTGACTTAAATCTATAATGTTGTATTACACTAGTGGCTCTTCTTCATGGTGCAGCGTTGTATTACATGTCATGTTAACAGTTTGTACCTTTTTTCCCAGTGCGTTTGAATTCTCAATTCTGATTGGTCACCATTTCTATGGAACGATGTGCCGCATAAACTAAAGTCTAGTAATAAACAGATTAAAAATTGTTCTTTATCAAAGAGCAATGTGTGTAATTGTTGATTATGGTGAGGATTTGTCTAAGAAGGCATTTATTCAGCATTTATGGAAGGAGTCTTCAGTGTCAGCACTTTGCAAAAGTTGGAGGTAAAGCTGTAACTTTACGTTTTCTGACATCTTCTTCAGGAAAGAGGAGTTCATGCTTTACAGTTTCTCAGTAACATGGCAAGCTTGGAAAAAGAGAGGCGGGTGAGGGAACGACTGTCCGTAGTTGTGGCTTGTTTCATCGACGTTTAAAAACATTACATGCAACTATAAATGTTCATGAATAAGTAAAAATAGTAAAATTTTTGGCCAAATTGCCATATTAGAAGTGGAATAAAACACTTCGGGGCAGGCTGTTATAGGAAAATAATCAACAACAGGATGGCTTCATGTTTTATTCCTTATATAATAAACTACAATATTGGTATTCTTTCTAAAAGTTGGATAGTTAGACGAGCAAAGTCTACGATATGCACATTTATTGTATCCTAATTTAAATATTTACACTGTATAATCATTATTTCACTATTTGCCAACTTGTGATCATCACTTCAGCCCTTACTGTACAGCTCTAGTCGGCAGTTATTGTAATAGGAAAGCTATAACGTCGGTACACGTCTGTTTGGCAGGTACTGCTGTTTATTTGGGCCAGAGTTTAATTGCAGCAGATGAAACCTGTCCATGTAAAAAGCTGCCTTGAGAAAATAATGTGCCCACAATTCCTAGCTGCTCTGTGTAGTGAGTCACCCTCGTCCGCATCAAAACAGGATATCGGACCTGACCAGACATGTTTTATGTCCTTGTTTTGGGTTGCTGATCT
>CM040998.1:16490655-16515924 GCA_022985145.1 Pangasius djambal
AGGTTTATCACGCCTTCTACAAGCCTCTGGAGTTCACCGTAGCTGAGAGAGACTCCAGTCAGTGCTACATCAAGGTGAAGACACTAGGACTTTAGGAGCTTTGTATTCAAAGTGTATGTGTGTATGTGTATAAACCTTTGTCATTCCTCTGTCAGGTGGTGTGTGAGCGGGAAGAACCCCAGCGAGTGTTAGGGCTTCACTTTACGGGCCCCAGCGCTGGAGAAGTGACCCAAGGGTTTGCTCTTGGCTTCCAGTGAGCAATTCCGTCCTCCTTTCCTCCGTCTCTATTAAGCATTTCACTTTACTGAAGGGGAATAAAAACTGTTGCGGTGTGGCCATTGCCATGAAATGACAATACAGAAAAGATTGAGTGAGACAGGCTTATATTATCTGTTTGCTACATTAGCCCTGTCTTGGCCGATAGACTACAGTTGGTGCGACTGGCTTTAGGGGCGGGCGATATGACAGAAATATCATATCACAATACTACGATATGTATCACGATATGTATGAACTGCAGCATAATTATAACTAAACCAAATCTGAGGATGCATATTTTAGACACCACTTAGGAAAAGCACATAGGGCCGGGCAATATGATGATATATAATATCGATACTTTTGTACATTAAACCACAATACACTTTTCTGAGATATCACAGGTATCCACAGTGTTTCAATAGCAAACTCTGATTAGAAGCAGAAGGATGTTACAATTTTCGAGCGAACCCTTAAAAGAATTCTATACAAATTGTTAACATTTTGTCCCCTCTTTTTCAGTGTTAAATAATAGATTTTTGTAAATATTAAATCCAAAAATATCACTGACATCTTTTCTTAATGCATCACTACTTTTTTGCTGGCACTTTGTTAGCAGACCTTTGTATCGTGTTGCGTATTGCATATCGCAGAAATGCGTTTATCGAACGCATCGTGAAATGATATATTTTTGGCATATCGTCCACCATGGTTTCATCTTATCCTGTCATTATACAACCTCTCGTTAAATGCGTATAGAGACCTAAAGCTTGGAATGAACTAAAGGAGATCATTGGTGTCTCTGGTAAGCGTACGTAGTTACTACAGTTAACTCGCTTTGCTAATCTGCCAACAGCAGTAGCACAAACCCGAGTATGTAACATGTAAAGCATCCAATTTCCACTCTGATTAGTATGTTATTTAATTTGTGAAACAATCAACCTGTCAGTTGCTAGTACAAATGCAATCTAATGTAGCGAACAAATAATGAGCCTGTCCAGATTTTTTTTATGTAAATTGGTGTAATTTTATAGTTACAGCCACACAAGTTTGGTATCACTCCGCCCTCCAAGGTCCCACCTCCCAAAGTTTAAAAGTAGAGTTGTACTAAAGTAGTAGTTATGCTTAGGATAATACAGTTCCAAAAATGTTATTTGAAGAAAGTATATGAAAAATGGAAAAAAATTGTGGATTTTGGTTGAGATCTTGCTAACTCTAGTGAAAAATGAAAGAAGCTAATCAAGTTTGTTAATACCATACTAGCATAAAGTTAAACATGGTCACTCGAGATACATCATCACATCTTTTCATGACAGCTTTCAGAGCGAGTGTGTGTTGTCATCCGTTGTGGGTTTTTACTCCATTGTTTTCTTCGCAGGTGCGGATTTACGTACTCTCAGCTATGCGATACGGTCGGTATCCACCCCACCTGCGCCGAGGAGCTCACCAAACTCCACATCACCAAGCGTTCAGGTCTGGACGCCACGGTGACCGGCTGCTGAGGTTAAACACCCCCCCCTACCTTAAATACGCTGAACACACGGACCCTGTGGATGCAAGAAAGGAAGTTATAATGCTATAACGCTCGTTTTGGCATAGTTTTCAAGTTTGTCTCACCTGCGGCCTGTCATGACCTTTGACCTCTCTAGTCTCCAAGAGCATAATGTTAGGCAGTCCACTTTAGATGTTGCTGAACTTTAAATGTTCCTATAGACAGACACTAAGAACACATTTTGAGTACCGATGTCTGTTTCGGAGCTCGGCGTAATTCGTGTTGCTTATCAGTCATTTCTTTTTAGCTCCATGATAACACAATAAGACTCTAGAGAAGCAAAAGTAACTGCAAAACAGGCTCATAAATCAGGATTAAGGCCCCATTACACCTCGTTGAAATGAGAATCACAGGAGAACGGAGCAGTCCGGAGTTTTTAAAAACATATTCGCAGAATATTGTTGTTTCTCCGGCTGTATTTCCTGTCCATTACTCATTCTCCGCAGCTGACACTGATGGATGGGCTCGGTCCGTCGCCACGGTGATACACCCTGGTTCCCAGGGAAGCGGACAAACACCGGGCAAGCAGTGTGTCAGTCAAACCCCGGGTCGAGAGAGAGCTTGTTTAAACCTTTTTTTTTTTTTTTTAAACTACAGAGGTTTCCCCTCAGAGCACACAGAGAAAACACACATGCTCCTTCTCTCTGCAGCAACTTGATCACTCCAGATAAAGGGTGTTTTTCTAAATACCCCTGTACGCCTGAAGGGGCCAGTATTCACCTCCTTTTCCCACCGCTTTTACCCCAGTTGAGCTGCAAGGATGCCAGATTGGTTTGGAGTGACAGTTTACAGCTTAATCCAGGTTAAAATAGTAGCTAAAATAAGCCCAAGATGTGCATAATGCTAATTTGTGGCCTTTTATTTCACACTGTTAGCAACATTAGCATTTATTTTGCTTGGTTAAATTTCACCCAGAAGTCACAACCTAACTAAATTATTATAATCTATTAACTCAAAGCTAATATGTTTATATCACTCCACAATTAAAAAAAAAAAAAAACCTGGAAAGTTCAGAATCTGGCATTGTGTATTTAATAACGTTTAGAATTAGCTCTGATTTGGTTTTGATTGGTGTTAGCAGGGAGGCAATCACTAGGCAGAAAGGCTGCCTATCTAGGGACCCTACTCCTAAATGGAACAGGATTTTGGAGTGTAGTAATATCAGGGATGGGATAATAATACAGGTTAGGAAATTTCTGGTTACTCCTAAATAACATCAGAATCCAACATGACCTTTGTTCTTGGGTAGATCATCACCACTAACCATTAAGGACAACATATTCCATCAGACCACCAGAAATCCATCAGAAAACCCATCAGAAACCACTAGAAATCTCTAACCTTTTCTAATGATTTGCAGCAGGGTTAATTTTATTCCTACTAGATAGCTAGCTAGAAAGAAAATTAGCTATCGTTAGTACAGTATCTATCCTTCGACTAGCTACAAAAAACTCTAGCTTACATAACGGCATTACGATAGACGATAACCCGTATAAACTTTTCACCTCGTCTTTTACTCCGACATTATAGGCTCAGTTTTGTTTCTCTGGTTAGAAATGCACTCGGAGAAAGTTGTAGGGAGGCTCGTTCTGTTTTGCTGAGTGACTTTTCTGTGATTTTTACCCCAACAGAGGAGGTTTGTTTTTGTCTGATGTGCCTCAGCTCTCTGATTAATGAGGCTCGGAGTGTGTGTGACAGGCCGCTGCAGAGACCGAGACGGAGACTGAGACGGAGACGAGCAGCACTACCAGGTTTATTTGGACCTGAGGAGGGAGTGAGAGGTCCTGTGTTCATGTGTTTTAGGGAACAGGGGGTGCTGACTGAAGAACCCTGACCCCAGTACACTACCAATAACAACACACACACACACACACCCCTACACACCCCTATAGAGGACATGGAAGGCTTGGGACTGGAGTGGAATTTAACAAAAGAGTCCACGTCTCTTCACTGGAGTTCAGGAGTGTGAAAATTCATCCTATATATATATATATATATATATATATATATATATTTCACAATTTGTCATACAGACAGCCGTGTTGATGTTCTATTTTCATATCGCAATAATTACCACTGTATCATGGTTTACGATATTATCATGACTGTAAATGCGTAACATGCTGCGGGCCTTTTGAATGCTCCCGTCTCATTGGACAGCTTTTTATCTGAAAAGAAATGTTGAGGCACTTTTTAGGGTCGTCATACATCGTAACTTTTACGCATTGTAACATTTGTTCGTTCCCTATCGCTTGCTCGTTTAGCTAAGCTAAGCTGACACTGAACACAACTAGCCCACCATTCAGTAAATCAGATAGCTAGCTCACTGACTAGCTGACTAGTGATGCTTAACTAGTAAGCTAGCTGCAAAAGCTTGCTTAATAGAGCTGAGTGCAGAAATTAGTGCCCCCTCTCAGTTTTTCTGTGTAGAGGATAGGAAATGTAGCTGTTTGACAATTTTTGTACTAGAAGAGACCAGAGTCACTCTTGGAGCAAGAGAACAATTCAAAATGAGCAGACGATTAATTTGAAAGGACATTTTTGAGGGTCCAAACGCTGCACAGAGGAACTTATTAGAGAATATTGATGTCACGTCCAGAAAAGGGGGATGCAGCATTACACGCAATACATGTCTTGATGGTACTCGTTAAATTTTTGTCCTGAGGGGATACAAACTTTTTGCACTCAAATTTAAAATGTAACAATAAGTAATG
This sequence comes from Pangasius djambal, assembly GCA_022985145.1. NCBI lineage: Eukaryota > Metazoa > Chordata > Actinopteri > Siluriformes > Pangasiidae > Pangasius > Pangasius djambal. The sequence goes on from CM040998.1 coordinate 16,495,180, forward strand.
GCGGCTAAAACATGGCCAAAAAATATGAAGAAAGACATTTCAGTACCACAATATATCGTGTTAACTTATTACATAAGTTACAGATAACTTTACATAAATACAGAACATGCCTAGAACATTTTGCTAATATATCACGTTTAAGATCTTAAGCATTTATTTCTGACACGCACAACCTCCAGGCTCACAGTTCCTGTCCCTACACACACACACACACACACACACACACACACACACACACACTTGCACACACTCTGAGGGGTCAGGGTTGAGCTTCTCAGGGGGTCGGTTAATGAGGACCTGCACTAAAAGCCCTCAGTGGAGAGGGCAGGTCTGATGTGCTCCGCCGTCCCTGCTCTGCGTGTGTGTGTGTAAATAGCGAAGGTTAATCTGATATAAAGCTTTGTAACTGTATAATTTATGTGTAAAGTAATAAATGATGAGAGCGTACAGCGCCTCTGTTTCATTAATCATGCAGTGTGTGTCTTCTATTTTTCCCCTCCTGAGTGAGGGAGGTCAGAGCTTCACGGGGGTCCGACTGTCAATCTGAGCTCAGGAGAACAGGATTATATGTGCATGTGTGTGATATAAAGTATCTGTCTATCCATGTGTGTGTGCATGCATCTGTGTGTGTGTTTCTGTGCATGTCTGTCTTTGTATGTTTTTCTATAGATTTGTGTGTCTGTGTTTCTATGTGTTTGTGTGAGTTAGTGACTGAAACTAATCTGTTGCTGTGTGTATTTGTCTGTTTCTATGTGTGTATATCTGTGTGTGTGTGTGTGTGTCGGTACCTCTGACTGTTACAAAGTGCTGACACTGGAGACTTCTTCCATAACTGTTAAATAAACACCTCCTTGCAAAAAAAAAAAAATATATATATATATATATAAAATCAACAATTACATTCGTGTGTGTGTGGTGTGAGAGAGAGAGAAACTGTAATCTGTTACTCTGTCTGCGTGTGTCTGCGTGTGTCTGCGTGTGTGTGTGTGTGTGTCCCCGTCTGTCTGTCTGTCTGTGTTTGTGTGAGTGTGTCTGTGTGTGTCTGCTCCTCTGACACTGGAGACTCCTTCCATAACTTAAACATCTTGCAAACAAAAAAAAAACAAAAAACAAAAACAAACTTCACCATATCAGCGATTACACTCGTGTGTGTGTGTGTGTGTGTGTGTGTGTGTGTGTGTGTGTGTGTGTGTGTGTGTGTGTGTGTGTGGTCAGCTCCCCTCCCAGCATCACTGTTCCCTCTTTGACCCTGTACTCCAGCGTCCCGTCACTCAAGCACACGTCGACAATGGAGCAGATTCCTCTGTGTTTGTTTGCTTAGGGACGGGACTCTCATGCATCGCGTCTCTCTTAAAACTTTCCCTCCTGAACGCTGAGCTTTTAGCGTCTCGTCCGCTCCCCAAAATGGAACGAATGTGTCTAAATCCGCCTTGAAATGCACTTAGCAGAACATGTCAACATGTCAGGCTGCACTCGGGCCACGCTGTGAGCTTTAATCCGTCACCGTCGTGGGCTGACAGTCCACCTTGCTGAGCGTGTGCGAGTCTCTACGGCACAAACTCTCTCTGTGAGAAGCCACACAACCTGGCAGCAATAATACATATCTGCCTCGTGTAAACATTTGAGCAAAGATGTTCATTTTCTCACCCACAATTCATCTGCCCCTGAGCCCTGTTTCAGTGTGTTCGACTTAACTCGGAAACAAGAAGTCTAAATTCGGAATTGCATAAATTTCAAGCTACAAAAAAAGGGAGAAAACACGTGTCTTGTTAGCAACAACCTAACTAGCTAACAAACTGTACACTCAGGCTTATGGATTTAACAGACTAATGTCTCTATGTTGATTGATCTATATTAAATACGAATATAAACTTATTTAAAGTTTATTTTTTTCCTCTGTGATTTTCTCCCTAATGTAGTCATGGCCAATTATTTCTATATTTTACACCTTTTTTTTTTTGCATAGGAATTCCAAGTTTTCTTTGTTTTGCTCCTAGCTGGAGGTTGGAAAGTTACAAGCTTTAGTCAGATGCAGCGTAGTGTCCTTGGAACAGCCCCCTAAGAGTTGTTTATCATGTCAAGTCAATATCTGGGATGTTATACACTCTTAGAACCACCTAAAGCTGTATTTGTACAACCCTACATCACAGTGAGTTTCAGGTAGAATGCCCTTATCAAGAGAAGAAATGAAAATTCCCCGTAATTCATCACTGTATGAATGCCATTTACATTTTTCTTAATATTTACGTATCCACATTTGAATGTTTAAAGAAAAAGAAATCTTTGTAAATGGGGAGGAGTTAGTGGATCTCTCTCTCTGTCTGTCTGTGTCTCTCTCTCTCTCTCTCTCTCTTCTCAGTGGGTATCTGACTGATGAGGTTGATGTGGGATACTGACAGATTGCATTCTGGGATGCCTGTGGGCACACGGTGTTGTTTCCCTGAGGATGACAGCAAACCACGTGCTGTTTATTTATTCATGCTTTCTTCGATTGCAGGAGAGAAATGATGCCTCATTTTTGTTGTCTCAAGTTACTAGTGTTTTTACAGATTGTGGATTGTTTGTTAGCGGACACGAGGCCTCTCCAAACGAAATGTGAGTGTGTGTGTGTGTTTTAGAGGTGGCTCAATCTGGGTCCCCTGTATCAGAAAAGAACTGGTCATGTGACATCAGACTTTATTAATACTAATTATAGTAATTATTATTCTAAAAAATTTTATCAAATGAGTTTCCTTTGCCACTGCGAGATTTTCAATCAAGGAGGTGTGGTCTTTGTGCCAGTCAGTCCTACTGAAGGAGGTGTGGCCTCTGTACCTATTAGTCCCCATGAAGGAGTGGGGGGTTTAGAATATGGGGGTTAAGATTTGGGGCTTTAAGCCTGGATCAGCGTCCATTGCCTCCTACTGCACTTCAACATGTTAAAGCTTTCTTCAGTTTGCTTCTCTGGGGCCCAGGTTCCCAACCCTGCTCTAACACACCCACTTCAACTCAGCATGGTATGCTAATTAGCTGATTAGTTGAATCAGTTGTTTTAGAGCAGGGAAAACACTAAAATGTGCAAGACAAGGGGTTCTCCCGGACCAGGCTTGGGAACCTGTGCTCTGGGGAACTTTTTAAACATTCTACAACAGATGGTTTACTTTAGTCCATAGATGTATCCCTTGAGGAACCCTCTAATCATAGTACATCACCAATCTAACCTTAATAAGACAGACCCCCAGACTGACTTCTGATTAGCATAAAAGACGACTTGCGAAAACACAATGCATCTTCTATGGCTGTGTTGTTCACTCAGAGTTCTATGGTGCCACAGTTGTTTTTCCTGTTTTTCTGATTCAATTCCTGAATTTTTTCCATCATGTTGAAACGGTAAAAATGATAAAGTGTTCCACTCTGTCAGCAGTGCCGGACTGGGAGTGAAGCCCTGATGAATGGTGTTGTGTATAAATAGTGTCCTTTTTCAGCATTGAAGGTCTGTGAAGGCAGATGGGAGGCAGAAACTCTGGAGATAAGTGTTTGTGTGTGTGTGTGTGTGTGTGTGTGTGTGTGTGTGTGTGTGTGTGTGTGTGTGTGTGTGAGAGTGATGTGTGTAATAGTGCTGCTTGAGACCTTGACTGGAAAGGTACTGAAATAATCACTGCTCTTCCCACTGATTCTCCAGCTCCATCTCCTGCGGTCCATCCACACTTTTTCTGAAATGTCTCTCTCACACACACACACACACACAGGGTGTATCAGCACAAGGCCGAGAGAGGCTCCCAAAGACAACACACTCAAGAGATAGTGAGCATCATGTTGTTGGTAATACCTGGAGTGCTTGGGTACCATTCTTACTCCCACAGAAAAAAAGTTTTGCTTGGCACTTTAGTCCTAAGATATGTTTGGTGTCTAAAGACTGCTTCTATGGTTTTGTGATGGGGCTACATGTCTAATTTAGCCAAAAACCCTTCTAGTAAATTCTGTCCACTCAGCTGCTGGTTTTATTCAGTTGTATAAGACCAAGAACATAAATCAGAAACAGATAGACAAGATTCCGTTTCAAACACAGTTTTGAAATCACTGTGAAAACATGACAGAAATGTTGTAAATAATGCTTAAATAATGTCTTCAGCTCCACACAAACAAAATAAGAATCCCAGCCAACCTCATCCCCACTGAGTGGTAGAATCTGATGGGCCATTTTTTGCTAACATTTTTTCCAGGTGACTTTTATATAATAATTAGAATTACATAAAGCTGCCATGTTGAGTGTTGTGTGTATGTAAACAGAAGGCTGTTTCTACTCGAACAGTCTCCGATTCAAAAGTTTGTGGACACCTGACCATTACACTCATATGTGCTTGTTGATCATCTGAGTCCAGATTCAGTCCCCCATTGCTGTTATAAAAAGCTCCTAACAACAAGTGTGGTTTGGTTTTTGACAGTTCATGACACACTAGTATCTATAAACATGGACAAATTTTCTGTAGCTGATAGTTTGGTGTCACTTCACTCAAGCATCAGAGTCAGGAAGTTCGAAGGCATAATTTTTAAATAATAATACAATCTTAATTTGACTTGTATATTGCTAAAGGAGGCTATAATGTTCCTTTATTTCTTCTTTAAGCTGAAGAAGCAAACTTTGGACACCAACACAGCAAATGTCCTTGCTGATTGATTGTATATACATTTATTCATTTGGAATACACATTTATTCAAAGCTACTTACCTTTCTGCTGAGCACGTGAGGGTTAAAGGCCTTGCGCAAGTACCACAATTTGACCTTACAACCATCCGATCACACTTACCACTGGCCATTTCAGCTAAGAGAAAATGGTGGAACTGTAGAAAGTGATCACTGCCTTGAGTGTCAAATCCATGAGAAATTCTACTATCTATACTGCTAAAGTCAGTTTTGAGAGATGAAGTAAGTGCTAATAGCTTTAATTGCAACTTCAACCATATCAAATCCAACAGAAACCCTCTGACTTATTAGAATCTCTCTGAATTTTGCGTGAGATCTGGCAGGATGTTGGAGTTCCTGGATTTCCCGATGCTTTGATGCAGACATTTCCCTCCTACAGGCTCGTGATGACAGCACAGCTCTAATGTGGCCAAGGACAGATGTTTATCCATGAAATCGCAATCACAGGGATTCAGCCATGCTTCCTTAGCACTTCTGTGCTCTGATATATGGCACAGACTGGTGGAAATCTCTCAAGTCTGGCTAACAGGTTTTTCTAGCCTGAGTAATTTCACTGTAGCACATTTTCAAAGGTCAAAGCAGACGACAAACGCCACGACAGACCTGTAATCTGAGCTAATGTTCTCCCACTGTGTATATGTGAGAGAGAAATAGCATGAGACAGTGTATCTAGGGATTTCTTTCCTCCACTTTCATCCAGACAAACAATATACCGGCCCCCTCCTTGGACCCAGGGAGAGCGTAAATGGAGACAGCACCAATAATTCATGGCGACACAGCCCATGGCATCTGACCAGCCCGGGTTTTCACGCCCCCCTCGATGGGGTCACGCTCTTGCCTCGTCCATTTGCTTTAATTGGCCCGGGCTGAAGCTAATATCCCATCACACAAGCTGAGAGACCAGATGACCTCATCATAGTATAGCTGATGACAAGAGTATTCCAAATGTTAGCTAACAAGCACCAGGCAAGAAAACATATGGTTTGAACAGAGTTCATAGTTGACTCGAATAGCAAACACCCTAGTTTGCAAAATGACTTACTATTATTAGGATGTTATTTTGTAGCATGCCAAAGACATCCATTCAATGTGTGTTCACACCAGTATAGGAGGATTTAAAGTCCAACACAGGACCAGATCTACTTGTGTACTTGTGGATTGTCCTCTCAGTGGTGTAATTGCAACATCATTTTCCTATATAGAACCTGTAAAGTTAGCAGAACGTTCTGCAGACGTTTCCATGTAATGTTACCAAAATCAGGAATCTGCTAACTTTATGTGAACGTCCCTTTTTAGCTGAGAAGAGTTGCTAATCTGTATATACTGGCTAGCTAAATAGCGAATGATCTGGTAGCATGTGAGATAGCTGACAGAAAGCACACATAATGCTAAGCAAACATGACTTTTAGCTAACCTCATATTTAACTTCATTACACAATCTTCTGAAAATTAACTATATTTGTAAAACAACTCGGTCACAGCCATTTCCCCATGTTGTTGTATGCTCAAATCTTATTATGGGAAATAAACATGATGCCTCAGTCACTGAAAAATCGTGTTGAAATGGATTCGAGCTTTTTGGGACATCTCAGAAAGGGCAACATTTGTCTAGACATTAATTTTAGCATTTGAGACACAAAATTAGAAGTTTAGAAGTCTAAAAGTTTTCTGTCAGTCTTGGGCGTAATATTATTTTAAAGGCTTTTAAAATGATCCTGCTGCAAAAAAAAAAAAAAAAAAAAAAGGCAAATCTGTTGGTTCCTCGTAGTTTTGTAATGGTTGTAATGAATAAAAATGTCCAGATTTCCAGAGGTTTCCTGCTATTATAGCTATCAACTCCTTCTTCTTCTTCTTGTTTAAAAAAAAAAAAGATAACCGGGCACTGTATGATTGGTCAATATGTTGTCGGTCAACATTTTTCCCAGATATGATGTAGTCAATGAAGTATTGTCTTAAATCTCGCTCCCACCCAGCACCTGTGAACTTGTCTAGTGTTCTGTCTCATTTTAGGAGCCCTGGAGAGAAAGGGTTGGTGCAGCCATCAGCCAAGCTAATCCAAAGCGGTTTAAAACACTCTAGTTTCATCTAATCTTTTTTCCGCTTAGACCCGAGCCTGAAACCTCGTCCATGATAGGAATGGACAAATACAAGGTCTCTCTCTTGCTGCAGCTATGAAAGGCTACTGTGTGTTCTGGGGATTAAGAGCTTTCCCCCTCCCCTCCTCTTCTCTTTCTCATTTTGACCAAAAAGGATAAAGATTGAAAAAAGACATGCTGTTTAGGATACTCAGTGTTTCGACATTGCAAGGGGCTCAGCAGGTTCATGTCTCCTCTTTTGTTAGTTTCTGAAAGGGAAGAATTCGCGACAAAGCTCCCAAGTCACTAAATGTCACTAAAATAGTCACTAAAATTGTATTAGTATTAATAGTAATTATTGACTGATGAATAATAACTATGACTGCTGACAGCTGTAGTGTTTTAGTTGTGTATATGGATCATTTACTGTATATGTAACATTCAGTTTTGAATTTACTGTTTAGATTTTTTTTTTTTTTTTTTTTACATTTGCATTTATAACTATAACATCGATTTGAAATTAATTTGATTGTTAAACGGCTATTACAAATCCTTAGTTTCATGCTTGGCAGAAACAAACGCGCGATGAAATACAACCCAGGCACTATCGAGGGCGTCATTGCGCTGCTAAAGGGGGTCCTTCAGGCTCACTGTCGCGTGTTGATTACGTCACCGGCGGCAAATCCGGATCAGGTTGGTACCTGTTCTCAATTTTAAGGCTGGCTAGCGTTTGTTTTTCAAATATTTTGAAAGTGGTACTTATATAAGGGAAGATACAGCATGGTTATCATGTCTGTATTTTATAAAAAAAAATGTTCTGAGGTTTTGTTTGTCCTCGGTAGAAAAGGAGAAATGAGGATCCAGCGTTATTTATTTCTCGGTTTTGGGTTGAATCCCAAACGGCTCCCTGCTCACTATGTAGCTGTCTATGTGTGAAATTGGTCTCCATTTGGGATTCACTCATTCCCACTTTGATTTCTTCCTGCATTATAAGCCAAGTTCTCACACAACGTCATAATATAAAATAACCACCCAAAAATGGCTTTGACAATAAAGTTGAAAGTGCAAAAGTTTATTTTTCTGTTTATTCTAAGTATCCTGCATCATGACATCTAAACAAACATACACCAAGAGCAGCAGAAAATATTTCTGAAACTAGCCAAAAAAGCAAAAAGTTTTAGGAAACTTTCTTTCCAGATCTGATTAAAAAAAAAAAAAAAAAGGGCAGTGCATGACATCCAGAAGAGTCATGACAGGAAGAACAGGAAAATGACACCTGAGATGATCCAAAAGCTGTTCAGAGCTGTGACGGCTGCTGGTGGTATTAGATGTGAGGATTAAATGCTTAAATCTGTCAATAGCTTGTCAGTTAAAGTAATAGAGTTGAGCAATGCGTTATATCATCAATGTAATAATAAGAATAATGGGAGGCTAATTACTACACACACACTCTTAAATGCAGATCGGCAAGTGTTTCAAGTTCATAATGCTCCACTGAGTTCATGGCGTGTTTAAACTAAACTGTTTGTATGCTTATCGGCTATCCACTTTTAGTTTCTCCTCAAAAGACATTTTAGGGAAAAACAATAATCGAGTAAATAATCTGCCTTGTTCATGACTGTATTTCTCATGCGCCTTCTCAATCACTGCTGATAACGTGCTGATCTTCTGTGGGATCAGAGCAGACGGGCTAGCCTTCGTTTTCCAAGCACATCAATGAGCCTTGGGCGCCGTGACCCTGTCGCTAGTTCACCGGTTGTCCTTCCTTGGAACATTTTGGTAGGTACTAACCACTGCGTACTGGGAACACCCCACAAGACCTGCCATTTTGGAGATGATCAGACCCAGTCGTCTAGCCATCACAATTTGGCCCTTGTCAAAGTCACTCAGATCCTTACACTTACCCATTTTTCCTGCTTCCAACACATCAACTCCGAGAACTGACTGTTCATCCCACCCCCTGACCGGTGCCATTGTAACGAGATGCCATTGTATCAATGAGATAATCACACAATTGTATGTTGCATTACAGTTTCCCTTCACGGGAACTAAGAGGCTCAAACCTGTTCCAGCATGACGATGCCCCTGTGCACAAAGCGAGCTCCATGAAGACATGGTGTGTGAAGGTTGGAGTGGAAGAACTCGAGTGTCCTGCACAGAGCCCTGACCTCAACCCCACTGAACACCTTTGGGACCTCACTAATAATTCGCTCTTGTAGCTGAATGAACACAAATCCCTACAGCCACGCCCCAAAATCTAGTGGAAAGCTTCCCAGAAGAGTGGAGCTCATTATAACGGCAAAGGAGGAATAAATCTGGAATCAAATGATCAACAAACATATGGGTGTGATGGTCAGGTGTCCACATACGTTTGGCCATACAGTGTATCAGGACAAATGGAGATCAAATCTAGTGGGTGTGTGTCTCTGTGTGTAATCAGATGACACGGCTGTCACTGATGAACTGCATGAATCTACAGTCTGGGCTAGAAAGAAATCCATTTAAGACATTTGTCATTTAAGACATTTGTCAAGAGCAAAAAAAAAAAAAAATCAGATATCAAAAATGAAACCTTATACAGATTTTTTTTAAATTTATTTTTATTTATTTATTTATTTTATTTATTTATTTATTTTAATCTTTGCAACACAGGTGAGAGCACATTTATACCAGGATATAGAAGAAGGCAAAGGGTGGACAAGTTATTGAAGAATATTTCTACTACAAACCAGTCATGTGTGTGTAATTAGTTGTTAGCTGCTGTTTACACAGTGTTTGATTGATTGCATTGAGAGGTAACACTCGAGGAAAGAAGTTCTTGTGTCTTGTGGTTTTCTTGGGAAATGCTATCTGTGTGACGAGGATCAGCGCTGATTGGCTTTGCTTACATGTTTCCTGGTGCAGGTTCTGGAAGGTGGGAAGGTTACGAGGATCCTCTCTGCTGATTGGACGACCACCACCACACTGGCATTTCACTGACTGAGGTAGACTTGGGTTTTTATCAATAGCTATTTTTATTCAGAGGAAATAATAAGGACTTTCATGCATGCATTGTCTTTATCTGAACTGGAACTGAAATGGACTTAGTTGGAACATGTCATGAATCTACATGAAGAGTGAACTGAGAAGAAAACTCAATATAACTTGTAAAATTATTTACGAATGCAAAATATAAATTTTCTTCGTCATTACATAAGTATTCACCTCCACCCTGTTGCTGTGAAACACACAAATTAGTTCTGGTGTAACCAGTTGCTATCAGAAGTCACATGGTTAATTGAAAGGAGTCGGCCGGTGTGCAATTAAAGTGTCTCAGTATACATAAAAACACGTGTTCCTGGAAAAACCCAGAGTCTGTAAGACATCATACCTAAACAAACAGCTTCATGAAGACCAAGGAATAGTATCAGTCAGGGTTTGGTTATAAAAAACATATCACCATTTACAGATATTATGTAAAAAATAATGAAAAGAAAGAATGAGGCAGTGACTGGGTAAAGACAGGATTAGTCAGATAAGCAACAGTGAGGTCAAAGGTAACACTCAGCATCATACTACCACCACCATGCTTCACAGTTGGGGGGAGAGGGGGTTGTGTGTGTGTGTAGCTCTTTGTGCCAAGGCCAAAAATTTCAGTTTTGTTCTCATTTTATCCCCATGTTTTCTGAGTCTCCATCTTGCATGATGTCATAAAGCCCACTCTTCCATAAAGGCCAGGTTTTCGTTTTCTGGTTGTCCTGTGAACATCATCTCACATCTGAGCTGTGGATCTCTCCAGCTCGTTCACTGTTTGTGTGCCCGTGCGTGTGTGTGTGATGGAGTGGACAATCGCTCGTCCTCATCAGTCCGCCCCTGAACACACCTGGGGAAGGAAACGGGTGACAATGCTAACAGATAAGAGCACACTACCTGCTGCTCCCTTTGTTAACCACGGTCACTAAGACCTCTTAAATCAGTGACAAAGTGTTCAATCAACACACACACACACACACACACACACACACACACACACACACACACACACACACACACACAGGCCTTATCTCGTCCAGCCTTGGCACTGCATTCACGCCATTGGCAGGAACAATGCAGACTCTTCCCCCTGACTGACGGGGGTGTGTGTGGGCACTTCACTCCATCTGTCTACCGCAGAGATGTTTTTCCAGTCCACACACACACCATCATTCAGACCCTTACAATATAGGGTGTGTGTCCGTCTCACTTCCTGCTCTGTTTGTTTAACTCGACTTTATAATAGCACTGCGTCTCCATCCTCCATGTTTGTTTCCTCCACTCGAGGATTTGACCTTATTTATTTTTCCAAACAGGTGAAGTGGGGGTCTAAACAGCCTATCAGTGTTGCACGTCTCACACACACACACACACACTTCTTCCCTCCCATAGTCGAGTGGAAACGGCCACCGAGCGAGAAAGAGAGAGGAAACACAAGATAAGCGTGTTTCGATAAAGAGAAGAATGAAGGAATGCCTGAGAGCTGAGGTATGATCTCATTAGGAAGGGCAGGAACACCAGCTGCAGCTCCGAGAACGACACATCACCATCCCTATTGACCTTTATCCATCTTTTATTCAACCGCTCCCTCCAGAACCCTGTATTTACATTTATATATTTATACCGAGCATGCTCTCATTCTTTTTCTTAACATTCAGAAGAGGCATTTCAGCAGCATCACTCATTGCGGCAACCTTTTTAAAGATATTTTATTAAATTTATCCACCATTCATTGATTTATTCAATGCATTAAATCAGGGTTGAGATAGGGGTTAGAGGTTATCATGATATCTAAATATCGTAATATTTAGTTTATTAAAACAATAAACACCAATACAGATTTTAGAAAAAAATACACCTTTAGCAGATACTACTGAAATACGTTGTTCCATATCTTCCAGAAATACGCAGAAGCATATGTTGGCATCATCACTTCTTTATTTACGCAAAAAAGCGACACGTGAGTTCACCTCTGACCTTTAAACACCTTTTAGCTGATTGGTCTTTGAGATTTTACGATTCTGGAGATTAATACCTTTTAGATATTATCAGCTGAGGCACTCCTCTTGCTGCTGACTTTTTTTTTTTTAAACTGTTATGTAATTATTTTTATTATATTCTCAATTTATGTTGCAGCAGTGGAACTGGATGTGTTTCTTTCTTTAGATTAGTACCAAAGCTACAAGGCTCATGCAGATAAAGTGTAAGTGAGTCTCACAGCTACTAGTTCAGCATCAGACTTTAGGAACCGCACGCCTATTTCACATGCTTGTGTAAACTCAAGGGGGAGGTGAAGTTGTTCAGGTTCTCAGACAGATGTATTTGTGGTTTCTGAGTCAGTATGAAATGCTGTTATGTGTAAAAGTGGATAACATGATGGCACGCAGCTACGAACAGTCGAATCCCTTCAGTTTGGTGCCAGTTTCCACAGGCGTCAGACTCAGAAAGGAGGCGTGGCCTCAAGTTTAAAGGTGGATTCAGATGATGCTAAAGTTCACATTTAAAAAAAAAAATAAATAAATAAAATACATATTCATTCTGCTGTTTTTCAGAGATGCCTCTGATCTGGTGCACAGGATCAGTAGCAGGCCGAAAGCAGCAAAAACTGGTGGAGGGGGAAAAAAAAAAGATTGAATTTAATCCGATCCTGTAACCAATGGAAATGTTTAGAGATGTGGAAATGTGAAGAGACTTGATTGTACTTTTTTGTTAGGACTGATTTCTTTATATTCATGCTTTATTATATTTGTCGTTCAAGTGAAAGAGTTTAACTGAAATTTTCCTGCATTTTTTTTAAGTCGTGTGTGTCAAAAAAAAAAAGGTACTCAAGGTTTCAGTATTGGTATCACTATCAGAAAAGAAAAAGTAGTCGTGCCATCTGTAGAATTTTATAAAACTGTTTTATAAACTGACGCCAAACCGGTAGCCGTGAGGAGTGCGACGCCAAACCGGTAGCCGTGAGGCGTGCGACGCCAAACTGGTAGCCGTGAGGAGTGCGACGCCAAACCGGTAGCCATGTGAGGCGTGCGACGCCAAACCGGTAGCCATGTGAGGCGTGCGACGCCAACCCGGTAGCCATGAGGAGTGGACCTGTTCAGCTTTATTAATTCCTCCGCTACTTTTTGCATTTCCATAATCTCCCAGATCTGGGCGGCTTATTTATGAATGGCGGTGTATGACAGGCAAGGAGGCGATGCTCCCTCCCTCCATCCCTCCATCTCGACTCTGAACGAGGGAAGGAATGCGTCCGTGATCTTTTGAAGACCCACGTTAAAACGAGCGCACCTCCTCCCCCTCAGATCCGCTGTAAGGGGGCGATGGTAGCGTGCGTTTGATCTGAAGGTCGCCAGCCCCTCGCCGGTGTTGAGAGATACCTGGCTGGCAGGCCTCGTCCTCATTTAATAACGCACAGAGGGAAGAAGGGAACTGGCTCGCTCATAATTAGGGCCTAATTACCAAGCAGGTGTTGAGAGACGGCTTGAGACGAGACAAACTGCCTTTATCCACAGACTTAGAGTCAGATTACTGGAGCTGTCTTATCTGTTCCACAGAGAGAGGAGAGAACCTCAATATTCCCTCACTGGCTTACTTTTTGTCCGCTAGCTCCATACACCATCCCTCCATCCCTCCATCCTCCATCAGATGGGACAGACATAGGAGGAGTGGAACTTTATTAGTCTTTTTTTCTTTCTTTCTTTATGATGGAAAGCTTAATTGCCGGCTCTTGGGACAGACCTGCAGATTATTGATATTGTTATTAAAACTTCTAGAGATTGTGATCCAGCAGGTTTGTGGAATGTCCACTGAAACATTAGAGTTATACCTTTTAATGATTAAAATTAGATCCTTCAAGGTTCTCGAAGAGATTACAGCGATACAGTAGTGCTGCCTTAAAAAAAAGTTAGATTTTTTTTTTGTTTATATTTAAAAAAAATAACACTGAAAAGGAGGAAATATTTTAAAAATCTATACAAATTTAAACATTTTACAAATTTAAAGATTAAAAAAAATTAAGATCGAATCAGCTGTTTCAGTCAGCTTAATTATTGAATTATTTAAAAAGAAAATATTAGGTGATGTCATTCAATAACCTGGACTTAATATTATAAACTTTCTCTCATTTTCTGTCTCTGATAAATCTTGAACATTTGCTGTGTTCAGGAAGCGGTCTATAAGAGCGATTAATCTGGGTTTAATTTAACTTCGCCCGTTTATTTCTAAATTTATTTTTATATTTATACTTTTTCCCTTCACTACATTCCACACTATATTTTCAGATTTTGGAGTCATTTGTCAAAAATTAGGTAATGAGAAAAATGAGCTATTTGCACTTAAATCCTTGTGAGAAGTTTTACACCAAGATATTGCGTAAACGCTTACGTGAATTTCAAAAGTTGCTACAGTCTGCTACAGAATCGCTGGAAAGAACCTTGTAATTCCGAGAGCTTAATTTGTCGAGGCTGCGTGTCTCCATTTGTCTGGGAAAAGCCTACCGGCATTAGACTCGTATTATTAATTTTATAACTACATAAAAGATAATAACAGTGGAATTACGGAATTAAGTGGGAGAATCTGTTATGCTAATTTTACTTTGAGAAATAAATAACCTGTACGATGTTAAGGTGCCATTCATCCCGACGGGAAATGGAGAATTTCTACCCTTACTTCTACTGGCAGGAAGTGGACTGTACCACTTTTGTGGGAGGGGAGGGGCTTGAGTCCGCTTTCTGCCAACAGAAATACTTTTACATGTCCTATTTGGATGATTAGTTCCATTTAGTTTAATTGAGTGGCCAAATTGTAACGTAGCTTATTTTTGTTCCTGAAGATAACCTCAAAGATGGTCCTTAAAGTACCTAAATAATGATGCTCTGCAGTTATGTTTCTTTAAGGTACAAACGATGAAATCTTGAAGGAACTAAACCAGTTAAGTAGCTTTTTCTCAGAGTGCAGTTAAGGTTTTTACGGTAGTCGTGCTACTCCAGCAGATACGGTACTTGGGTACTCGGCACGTTTTTTTAGCGTCGTCTCCAGCATGATTCTGTAGAAATATATACCTGTAAAACCAGCTGATGAAGAATGTTACTCTGCTCGTACGTCTGTATTCTAAGCTACGTCTTCCATAAGCTTTAAAGCAGTGCGACAAAGTGCAGTATCATTAGATTGGCAATAACGTTGGTCATCCCATTAAAGTGCTCAAATGCGATGCAAAAATGAACGTGATCGTATTAGAGATCACACGGTATTCAGGATCAGGATTAAGATCAGGACTCTTGCAGAGATTTAGGAATCAATATAGTAGTGTTAATTTACAGCAACTGTAATTGGACAAAAACTAAGCTAGATGACTTCACGTTATGTAAAACAAAAAAATGCTTTGTAAGATAAAAATGCCTTCGGGCATTGTGGGTTATAGAATAAAGTGATGTGTCTATGTTGTCTGTTTGCAGACGTAATTTAGGGGTGTGTCCTATAGATTTGAAAAATATGTTGTCCAGAAAATTGGCCAGAGTTTATTATGGCAAGTGTTTTTCACAGAGTGCAAATAAAGTGAAAGTAATGTTAGGTCAGGGTTAAATGCTAAAAAATGGATATTGTGCTTAACCAAATACAATTTGGTGATTTATTTTTTTAAATTGCTTGTCTTGGCAACTTTGTTATAATTATCGAAGTATATTTTGCGCGTACAATGGTTACACACGACATCAGAGACAACTTTAGAGCGATAATAAAAATATTACTCTGCCTTGCTACATAAATAACAGCACCTGAAAGGTAAATATTAATCGTTATGTAAGGAATAAAACAGTTTGTGTGGCGCTGGTCTAGAAAAATAATCAGTGATGGGGTGGTGTGATGAAGCAGAGTCACTGAGAACACTATAAAGTTGATTTATTTTCCAGCTGTCTTGAAGTGTTTTATTCCTCTTATACCACAGAAGTTTAACAGTTATAATGTTTTAATTATTAAATAAGGACGTCATTTTTTTTAATCCCTGCAGTTATGCACGTAGCTATAAACGTATAAACGTAGCTATACATTTAATGTCTGCAAAACAAGTTAGTTGCTGGTATCACGTATGTTATGCAGCTATAAGCAGTCGTTGTCTGCACCCGTCCTGTCGAAGACAAAAATGCGGCTTGTTACCGAGAGAGTGCAACAATCGGATGCGAGAGTTCAGCGCTGTGGTCTACAGATTTTAAATACAGATTTCTTTTTGACTCCTATGCAGGCAGCATTTTTGGGGGGTTTTGTGCTTCTTTCTCGCACAGCCACTCGTTTGTTTGCTTTGTGGCCTTTTCACGTTTTTGTGAACAATTGGAGGGTTTTGCCAAAAACGAGACTGAGTGACAGCTTGTCATGAGCTTGTTTTGATAGTTCGGGGTTTGTACACAGTGTGTGTTCTTTCGTTTGAGTTGATAACCACGAGTGCACTATTGTGCAAACAAGCAGCCTTAAACTGCTGACTTGGGCTTACTGAGATTGAGGAGAGCGACGTGAGCGAGCAGCACATTCCAGAAATAGACTGAAGTCTCACCGATGTCGCCACCTTGACTGAATATTAATAAACACAAGCATAGCTACAAATTATTCACATACAAGGAATTTCATTTGGGAATTTCTTACAGTGACCGAGATTGTGGCTGCATGGTTTCTGCTGAAATAGGAATTCTGATGTTATTTATTTATTTATTTTTGCTTAGAATTGAAATCAATATTCTTCCTTATGATTCTAGATTAGATAGAACAAAAGATTAGGAATAAAACACTTCATGTCATAATAATAATTAACAATGAGGTGATGTGATGAAGCAGAGTTCCTGTTACCACCCTGTGTTTTATTCCTCTTGTACCACAGAAATTTGCCAACATTTACAAGTGTTTATTATTTAACATAGGACAAATCATACTTTTTATTTATTTATAGTTAACTTGTATCTTGTGAAACGTCCATTAAACTAGTTCTCACATACTTTATAGCAGCAGTAAGCAGTCGTTCCCTCACCAGCCTCCCTTTTAATCACCCTCTTAAATTTAATAAGAAAAAAACGCAGCTTGTCATGTTACCGAGAAACCAGAACGCGCAAACCTCTCCGTCCTGAAGACTCTCTCGGTGGAGAACTGACTGTTACAAACTGCCGACACTGGAGACTCCTTCCACAAATGTTAAATAAATGCCTCCTCACAGAAAACTCACAGAAAAAGTTTGCTAAATTTGTTTATTAGGTTTAAGTTATGGGAGCATTCGCAGTACCCGTGCTATTATGATAACAATAACGTGTTAGCATGAGTGCATTAATTCGAAATCAGATTTAAGAATCTAAAAACAATCTGGTTTATTTTAACCATTATTATGTAGTCTCTCTCATGCTAATGTTAGCATTCATTGTATCTCTCTCTCTCTCTCTCTCTCTCTCTCTCTCTCTCTCTCTCTCTCTCTCTTTTCCATCCTCCTGGAAGAAAGTTGTGATGTGTTCGCTGGTAGAGTGTATGCTTTTTTCCAGCGCCTCCGCGTATCAGGAGCCACACAATAAGGGCGCCTTAATCCATCCTTAAAGCCAGCCAAATCCGCCCTGTCATACAAACTCCCTCCTCTCGCAACACGCACACTCCGCCGCCTCGACACAAAGCTCAGCTCTTTGGCAAATGGATGCTAAAAGGAAAAAAAAAAAAAAAAAAAAGATGAGGCAACTGTTGCCAGGTTTTTTTTCCCCCCTTTTTTTGATTCAGTACAGGAGAAGTGCCGATGGCACTTCAAACGACTTGAGCGCGGGCACAGCCAAAGAAAACATCAGAAAAGGTTTTTTTTTTTTTTTTTTTTTTTTTTGAACCAGCAGCAGGCGAGGATCTGTACAGTGTGTGAATGACGCAGTGTTGTGTTCAGTTAACCTAAAAAGCGCTCTCTGGAAGGGAGATTTAATTTCACCCCAAGTCTCTGAACCCACTCAGAATCCTTAAATGGGCTCCAGAGAGGTTGCACTCCGATCATCATGGCTTCTAATTTCAGACTACACACACACACACACACACACACATACACACATTCTTGTATTGTGGTACTTGTAGACCACAGTGTTCTTATAAACACATGAGGTCACACACACACCAAATGGGCCAAAGCTGAACTAACAGTTTTCAATGCATTTCCCTTATTTTTGTCTTTACAACATTTTAGGTCCTCATAAAATTGATGTGTGAACATGTCCCCTTTAAAAAGATTCATTCAAACTTATACTGACAGTTGTATTATTTAGTCTCATAAACTCATTAATATGACAAATCACACACACACACACGCATGCATGCACCTGACAAATCACACAAAGCTAAAATGAGTGTTACACTGAGGACCAGGATTGTTGCATCCATTACTCTTTTCTTGGTCCCCACAATGGTGGTTTGTGTGTAAGCAGGTCCCCATACAGTAATGAATACAAAGTCATTTGCGCACATAAATCCTGAGCCCTTTTAGTATGTTTGGCTTTTGATTTCCGGAGGTGTATTGTGCATGTAAATGTGTAAATTTGTGTATCTGTTCAGATACATGCACACCTCATGGGGACTAAAGCTGTCGTGGTGGTAAAAATCATGGTCCTTTTTATACATGAAGAGATCTTATGGTCCCTATAAGTACCATGTTACGTGTGTGTGTGTGTGTGTGTGTGTGTGTGTGTGTGTGTGTGTGTGTGTGTGTGTGTTTGAATTAATCTATTAATGGCATCTTGTTCACATACTATCTTTATGGCGACAAAAGGAACATTTTGGTCCCTGTAAGGAAAATGCATTAAAATTTATAGCGAAGACTGTACTTAGAAACTTTACATTCGTTTCAGCTTTGGTGTATTCAGTGTGTGTGTTTGTCACGTTACTGTACCTATGAGAACATGTTATTCCCATAAGTACTGCAGTACAAGTGTGTCGATCAGTTTAATAGTCTCTACATGGGAACAGAATATATTGTTGGAACAAAAGTCCTGGTCCTCATAAGTGATTTTCATTCAAACTTATATTTTTGGTGTTTGTAACTTAAGATGGCAGTGATTTCTGTCACATTATCGTTCTTAGGAGACAATATGGTCCCTAAAAGTGTTTGTGTAGCATATAAACAACCCTAATGCTGTTCATCAAGACTAAAGACAAGTCTGAGTCTCTGATTGTAGTATTTTCTTTAAGACATTGGGAACAAAAATCTTGCTCCCTGTAAGTGAAACTTTATTTTATCTAAACCTGTGTGTGTATGTTCTCGTTACAGTACTTGTTACAGAACCTGTGGTCCCCACAACTGCTGCAATACAAATCTGTTTGTCTGTGTTTCTTTTTTGTGTGAACCAAAGACATTGTTGGAACAAAAATCCTGGTCCTCATAAACTAAACATAAACATTAAAATATATATATATATATATGGACCTTTTTGATGTGTATAACTTTGTAACATGTATGTTTACTTATGGACTTATGGACTTACTTATGCACTTATGGTCCCCAAAAGTACCACAATATTTGTGTTTGTGTAGTATATAAAGAACCCTAATGCTCTTTATGGAGATGGCGTGTCTCATTGTATTAGCCTCTTTATGGGGACCTTGTTGTGGACAAAATTCCTGCTCCCTATAAGCAAAATGCATTGAAAAGTGTTGAGAAGACTGTAATCAGGAGTATTTTATCTAAACCTGTTTGTGTGTGTGTATTTTGTCTTGTTACTGTGCGTGACCTAATGTTGTCCCCGCAAGTGCTGCAATACCTGTATGTGTGTCAATGCTTGTAATAATCTCTATATAGGACCCAAAGACATTGTTGAAACAAAAACCCTGTTATGGGTCCATTCATGAGGAAAATACAATAGAACATAACAGGCTTTTTTGATGCGTGTTGGGGACAAAAATTCTGGTCCTCATAAGGGAAATAATACTGAAGCATGTACAGAAGTCTCATGCTGAAGTGCCGGGTAGTACCAGGTAGGATATAAGAGAATGCTGGAGTGCTTGGCTCTTAATTAGGAAGGTAGAGCAGAAAGTAGGCTCCGCTTGACAGGTTAACACGCACAATTTAACCACTAACCTCCCGAAATGAGCGCCAGTGAAATAGCAGCGGCTCCGGTTTCAGGGACAGGGCCAAGGGTGATCGAGAATCAGACGCCACAAAGAGGGATCTTCATTAACTTTCCTGATCTGTATCTAAAATCTCGCCTATATTGGATGCCACTCAAGAAGAAAGCTACCATTCTGTCTCTGTCTTTGTTCTTTCTCCTTTTTTTTCCACTCGTGCCTCATGCCAGGTCCACTTAATTTCTTTACAAGCCATCACAAAAAGAAAATTCGCGAGCAGATGTGCTGTTGTTTTTTTTGACACACGCTTTCCGTCTGCATTAGTGTTGTGATTGGCTGTGAAAACTGCCGCTGGTCACAAAGGTAGAGTCTCGGCCTGTTTACAGTAATTAAGTTGTCTCGCACTGTGATTCATGACACATTGAGTAAGAGCTGTTATCACGTAGAAGGCAAAAGAAAAAGGCCCGTACAGCTTTCTTCCTCCTTAAACCCTGGCTGGCTTTATTTTTATTTACAGTTTTGTCTGAATCTTCAGGCACTAAGCCAGTCCTGTTTAAAAATGCTTAAATGATTAGCAATCAGACCAGGCTACCTTTCCTGCGCAGGAAAAAAAAAGGCCATTTAAAAGCTAAACTGCTCCAGTTTGTTTGTGTAAGCGCAGATGAAGACAAATGTAACAACTCGTTAAAGCTGTATTAATGGGGAATGGATGAGCGAACACTTCTGGTGCTAATATTTCGAATTGTAAATGACTGATTTTATTTATTTATTTTTTTATTTCCCCTTTTCTGTATTAATCAGGGGATTGAACCGTAACTCGACCCTCCTCCATATGTGTGTTATAATGCATTCATCTTCTGGGCTGTGTGCTTATTTTATGGAAAGGTCCTGAAAGAATGTGATGTGATTTATTTTTATTTATTTATT
>CM040998.1:16534362-16555290 GCA_022985145.1 Pangasius djambal
CTCTCTCTCTCTCTCTCTCTCTCTCTCTCTAGACAGATGCTGGTCCCCTGCTGTGTGCCGGTTATGAAGACGGTTCTCTTGTGATTTGGGATGTGTCCTATAGACGTCCTGTCAGCTGCCTGAAGGTCCATCCTGAACCTGTCATGTGTCTGGACTTTGACGTTGGCAGACAAAAAGGCATCTCTGGTTCCTCGGACAAGATCCTCTGCTCCTGGATGCTTGATGGCCAGCAAAACTTTCAGGTTCATATACACACGGTACATATCCACTTATTACACACACCCAAAGAAAGAAGCATTTTGAGTGGATCGTTGGCTCTAGAATGAAAGAACCATTTCATTTTTCCTCTGATGGATAGAAATGTTCTTTAAAGGATTCTTCACCCAGAAATGGTTCTGTCCTTCTCTGCTGCTGTTAATGGTTCTACAAATTCCTAGTCTCATGAGCATTTACAAGTACAGTATTTTATTTATTTGTTCATTTATTTATTTATTGGTTTTGGGGAGGACTATTTATTTGTTTGTTTATTTATTTATTAAAAAGTAACTCAACTGTAAATATGATGATACAGTATATGATATTTTTTGCCCTATTGCCCCGCCTCTTGACTGTTTAAGAAGATTGTGATGTACCTGGGCAGTGGTATATCGGTCACCGCCCCTTAACTTTATCTGGAAAGAAAATGTTTAAAAGAAATGTAAAAAAAAAATACTCCAGACTGATATACACTCCTGCTCTTGTTGTTCTTTCCAGTGCCTTTTACACTTGAACGGATGGATTAGAAATATTTGCAAACCCTCTGGTATTATTTATAGCGTCATGCGAAAAAAAAAAAAAAAAAACGTATCTGCCATAATACTGCGAAAGTGCTTATTCAATCTTTCTGAAAATAGAGCTGCAGGGGAGGTTGGGTTTACTTTGCTGGCTTTGAGGGGGGGAGAGAAGAGAGCTGTGATTTAAAAGGCGATTTTTGGAGGCGAGCACAGAGGGAGCTGGGAAAGAGAGTCAGCAGGGGCTTTTAAATTACGCCGGAGTGCAGCACAGTGTGACGTCCAGACAGCCGCTGCGAACTCTTCCCACAGAAGTGTTTTTGTGTGGCTGTAGCGCTGGAGTATCTGACGGGTGGCTGCCTCTCTCTCTCTCTCTCTCTCTCTCTCTCTCTCTCATATACACTCACGTTCTCTCATTTTGTCTCTCTGTATGTACATCTCTGTCGATGTATCTCTCTCTCTCTCTCTCTCTCTCTCTCTGTCCTGCTGATAAATGGCCCGTGAGAGGTAATAAAAGTATCAAACCTGAACAGGCTGCAAACCAAACCCAAAACACATCTGCAGTAAAACCGTAGCAGTAGTTCTCAGTGGGAGGCGGCAATAAAGGCTAAACGGGGCGAATTGGATCGAGGCCCTGAAGAGACAAATCGAAATTGTGTCATTTCATCTTTAATGTTTATCATCAGTACAGGTAATAAATTAAAATGTATGACCGTGTTAATATTATTAATACCACAACGTAGTCGAATTGTCAAATCTGATTAGTCAGGAGGTGTTGATTTGATTTTCTTGACAGCACGACTCTGTAATTCAAATCGCAGGTTTCTATTAGCGCACTCGTTCTAATACGTTATCGTCTCTATAGTAACAGCTCATGTACAGGGACTTGTACGGTGGACACGCCACATAAACAGATTAAAAAAACACCACGTTGTTTTGGTGAAGTTTTCTTTAATGAGATTTTATTTATATTAACCTTTATGGAAGGAGTCTCCAGTGCCAGCGCTTTGTAACAGTCAGATGTCAAGCTGTAACTTTTTTTTGACATCTTCAGAACAGAGGAGTTTGCACTTTTCAGTTTTTTTAAAAATATGACAAGTTTTGTCTTATTAACTGATAAAGAGAGGCTGGTGAGGGAGAGACTGCTGACAGCTGCTCTAACGGCAATGAGGACAGGAACTAACTTGTATTTCAGACGTTCCCCAACATTACATGTAACTGCAAACAGATAGAATAGTACAACCCACTGGTATAAGAGCAATAAAGTATTTCAGAACAGGCTGCTGTTGGAAACGGACGAACTTTGGGGTGGGGACAGTGACTCAGCTTCATCACACCACCCCATCACTGATTATTTTCTGACACCAAGTGTTTTATTCCTTACATCATATTAGCAATTGTCATGAAAATGTTGAGCAGTTATTATTACATGAAATGATGACGACAGTGTAATTATGACTGAAAGCAGCCCTAATTTTATCATGATTTATTATATTCTAATTTATTTTTTTTTTTTACGGCACCCGTGAAAACAATTTTGATTGATCTCAGTATGAAACTGTAATATCAGCACATGGCCCGTGAGTGTGCCAGTAGACGTGTCGATATTAAATATCAAATATCTCATGTTTGTGTATCGTCACGTGTCGGTATTACTTTACAGGGTGTCCCTTCTTTTGTCAAAGGCATTCTGAAACGCTATCTGAAAAAATATATAGAATATAAACTAAGTATGAAAAATTTTGGAAGACATTTTGCTAAAAAAAAAAAAAAAGCGTTAATTTCCCCAATGTATAGAGACTTTTGGGACATGCTGTAGTTTATTCTCGCTAGAAAGAATAAACCCTATTTATTTTTTACAAAGACTATATGTACTTTGTTGTACAAAGTTGGCCCTTTTTGAAATTAAAGGTACAAAGACTTAAACTGCTTTCAGTAAGTAAACAAATGAAATTAAAGAAATGCGAAATGAAGTAATGCGATACAATTTTTTGAAAATGGCCTTTTTAAGTAAAATAACATCACTTCTTCACTGCTTCATTTGCTATCTGAGGTTTTCTTCTTTGAGGCATATTTTGGTCCAGTTACAACATTTTAGATAAAATAACAGAATACAGGAAACTTTATATGAATAATTCATGTGTATTTGAACAGCTAGTAAATATTGACCTTTCTGAAATCTTTTTTCCCCCTTCTTATTGGTTTAAAACTGCTTCTGATGGAAGCCAGGACCGTGTGTGTGTGTGTGTGTGTGTGCGCGCGTGTGTGTGTGTGTGTGCACTGTCAAGACTTTGTTGGAAGTGATGGACTGGGAAGCGGCTCTTATCGGAGGCAGATAAATAGCGATTCGACCTTTTGGCCAATACACACTCCCTGTGGTGTTTAATGTCTGGAATGGAAAGCGGTTTCGTGTGTGTGTGTGTGTGTGTGTGTGTGTGTGTGTGTGAGAGAGAGAGAGAGAGACATGGGGTTGACTAAGAGTAATGGCGCATACATATCACCTTGCCTATGTGCATGTGTGAATGCAGGGAATTTTGTGTGTGTGTGTGTGTGTGTGTGTGTGTGTGTGTGTGTGTGTGTGTGTGTGTGTGTGTGTGTGTGTGTGTGTGTGTGTGTGTGTGTGTGTGTGTGTGTGTGTGTGTGTGTGTTAGTGAGTCAGATTAGGGGAGTAAATAAGCCGTATCCGTCTGTATGCTATTTGAGAGAGACTAGTAGATGGACCCCAACGCCCCTGCCCCCCCGTCACATGGTCGGCCCTGATTTTCCAGAATGTGGCACGCTATTGACCTTTGACCCCAATCATATCGGCCCCGTCAGTCCCAGTCTCCAAATACAGCAACCTCCATAAAGCCCTTCATGAGTCTGTAAAGAGTGCAGAGCTGTATGTTAAACATAAGGTGCTGTACACACGTATATATTACTGTAATAAAGTGTTGATGATAATTACTTACCTTGCCTTAATAAATTATTCATATTTATGTATTTAACTGTTTTTGGTGTTGTAATAGTAATAATAATAATAATAATAATAATGTAATTTTATATTCTGGCTACCTACACTAATAATAGTTTTATTTATTAAAAGTTTCATATGATTATTATAGACTAACTTCATCATTTGAAAATTTACAAATTAAAAATGTAATTTAATAAAATAAACGTTAACCTTAGGACAGGCTTCATATATTAATATTAGAACTATTAAACACTGCTTAGAAATAGTAACATTTAGTTTCTTAATAGTAACAAAAATCATAATCACCTTAAATTTGTATTATACTTATATTTAGTACTTTATTCAAGTATTCATATTTATTTATTTAAGTGTTTATAACAGCAATAACCAATTTCTTCCTCAACAATCATTATTGTTGTTGTTAATGATTCTAACAAATAAATGGTGAGATACTAATAATAATAATACAGAAAGTAGTAGTAGTATAATGTAACAAAATATTAATGAAGTAAATGGAACTGTCCTAAGCACACACACACCTGTCAGCCGCAGGAATAATCAGGATGAAGCTTTCCTCATTAATGAGGTTGTTCTTACTCACCGCTCCAATGTACTCATCATTTTTACGTGTCTGATGTGTGTGTAAGAAGCTGGGATTTTGGCAGCCAGGTGTCAGGAGGCTTTAATCACGGGCTTTGCGGCAGTGTGCGCGGCACTGTGTTTCTGAACAAGCGGTGTGTGTTTCCCCCCTGCAGACGGACATGCTGCTTTCTGTCAAAGTGATGATGAGTTGTTTCAGTGTGTCAGCGTGAAGTCATCCAGCTGTGCCCAAACTCGGATAGCCCTTTTTTCCCCCCCAAACAAACCATCACACCTGTGCCAAGAATGCACTGTAGTGAGCATTTTTATTGGCTATCGCACGTTCGCGAAAACGTCTCGGGACTCAGCTGGGAATCCAAGGTTGAGACAGGAGTTGGAGTATTTGGCAAGGGTGCATGTGTGTATGAGTGTATTTGTGTGCTAGAAAGAGATTAATATTACATACTTGTGTTCAACCCAGCTTGGAAGAAATACTTGGGCAACACTATGAATGATGGTTCTTAAAGAGTGATGTATAAAAGAGTTGGAACTTCGTTGCAGAAATTTTTCTAGCGTTCGAGCCATGTCTCCCCGGAGAAAGGTTTTTATTAATGAGAGCTAAACAGCTTTTATTAATGAGATGAAACAGTTGGTGAGTTTTCCATCTTTGGAGGATGTAATTGCTCTTGGATCCATGTTTCAAAGTCATCTACCATCTAGCAGTTATACAAGCAGATATATACCAATGTGGACAAAAATTTCTAGTAAAAAACAAAGCAAAATTTTAGGCCACACTAATCCAAAAACCCAGTCATCAGGAAGCAGAAATTGGCTGGATGTAAGGATATTAACAAATCCAAATCAGCAAACAAGCTTGTAAACATAAAACCCACAGAGGTTGATCGATCTTATTTACAATATGGGATAAACAAACTTGTAGTCCAGAAGATGAAGCGAAAGATCAAAAACTCATAAAAGCAAACAGAAAATAACACTTGGAGATGCACACATGGAAATGGCAAAGATAAGAGGTTTAGAGGTTTGAATACACTGGATGAAATGGTGCTAACCCAGAAACAGGTGAAGTTGGGTGAGTTAAATGATTGAATGTCTTTACTGGAATTGGAAGTGGAGTTGAGGTGGCTCCTGGATCTGTAATGAGTTCAGACGTGACACGTCCTTGTGAGAGCAAGTCAGGTACCAATGTGTGGAAACACTCATCGGGTGCTGTTCTTGGAAGCTCAGGTCAGATACCAATTTGGGGTAACACATATAGGATGCTGTTGCTGCAAGTACAGGTTGGGTACCAATGTGGGCTAACAGATTGTGTGCTATACTTGCAAGCGCAGGTCAGGTTGGAATGTAGGGTAACGCACATCGGGTGCTGTCCTTGCAAGCACAGGTTGGATACCAAAGTAGGGGTAACACGCTAGGTGCTGTCGTTGCAAGCTCAGGTTGGGTAACAGTGTGGGGTAATACTCATCAGGTCCTGTCCTTGCTAGCTGAGGTCAGGTACCAACGTTGGGTAACGCATATCAAGTGCTGTCCTTGGGAGCTGAGGTCATGTACCAAGGTTGGGTAATGTTGCGGAAATCAGGTACAGATATGAGGTAACATTCATCAAAGTGCAGGTTGGGTACCACTGTTGGGTAACACACATTGAGTGCTGTAATTGCAAGCTAAGGTTGGGTACCAGTGTGGGTTAATAGACATCTGTCCTTGTGAGAGCAGGTCAGTTACCAACGTGGGGTAGCGCACTTCGGGTGTACGCAGATGAGGTAACAACACAGGGGAATGTAGAATGAATATCAAAACAGAATGCAGGGTAGCCCTCACGCTGGAGGGCACAGACTGGGTAATAACACATGGGGCCACAGATCAGGTATGCAGATTGGGTACAAACATGAGGGAACACAGAGAGGGAACTGTTCCTGTGTCAAGTTGAGAACTGACAAACAATGTGCAGATCAGGTGCCAACGTGGGGACGCATGTTGGATAACAACACACGGGATGTCAAATGAGTAGTGAATCAGGGTCTACAAACTGGTACCGACAAAGCGGCTTGGATTACTTACCAAAACAGGGAACGTAGATTGGGTAAAAACACATGGGGGGTGTATTTCAGGTAGTGAAGCCACTTTAGGAATCGATGCAGATGAACACAGTTGGGGTAATGTTTCTATTTTGTCTATATGGCATGGTAATGCTGATTGGATGATAATAACAAGGGGGACACATCAGATAGTGAATCGGGGTACGCAAATCAGGTACCACAGTGGAGGCGTAGATTGAGTACTGAAACAGGAGACACCGATCAGTTACTGACACAAGGGACGCAGGTAATGATACAAGGAAAGCAGGACAGCAAAGGAACTTATTATCTATTTCCAATTCTCCTTGCGCTTTTTTTTTTTTTTTTTTTTTTTTTAAATAAATTGTAAAGTACTACATGCTTGGTTTTTGTTTAAAATCCGGGTGCATCCCTGATAAAAAGGGAAAACAGTGAAATTAAATGGGGGGTAATTTCTCTTTTCCCCACCTTTCTGCAAGTCTCTCCTTTTTTATTTTATTTATTTTCTTGTGATCGTTTTATCATCCTGGTATGTTCTCTTAATGAACTGGATGTATTTCCCTGACACAAACTACGGGAAGGAAAACAAACACAGATAGGCACATTAACCCATCATTATCAGCGCTGTAATTTGGACCAGATGGACCATTTAGAGCTAAGCATACCAGCTTTATTGCGGAGCGATCCATCTCTCTCTCCTTCTTGCTCACCCGCTCTCCTCCTCCTCTTGTCCGTGGGAGAAAGTTGCTCCTCAGATCTCAGTGTTTCGCAATCCCTGATTGAGTTCCGTTCTTGATCAGGCCGACCCGATGCCATAGGAGCCCCTATGACCAAGGTCAAGTTTCTTTGGATATTTTTGTATGGGAATTGAGGAGAAAGGGAAATTTAATAATAACTAATGACCACCCATAATGGTAACAAGTTCTAAACATTTCAGGTTAGCTTATGTGAATTTAAATGAACTGCTAAATGCTAAAACTGCTAAAATTAATTATTAATTCCCTGTTATTCATTTCTTCAAATTGTAAATTGACTTCTGTTATTGATCAGGCCATCCTGATGGTGTAGGAACCCAGGGTTCTTTGGATTTTCTAATGGGAGTTAAGGAGAAAGGGAAATTTCATCATAACTAATACCGACCCATAGTGGTAATATTAACTTCTGAACTAATTTCGTGTTGGCTTATTTATATATATATATATATATATATATACACACACACACACACACACACACACACACACACACACACACACACACACACACACACACACAGTTCTGTTCAAAAGTCATGCAAAGAAATGCTGTAGAGCAAAGATGCCTTCAGAAATAATGGAACTAAATGTTTCTACATTTAAAAAAAAAAATAGTATAAAAAGCAGTAAACAGTAATAAATGAAACAGAGTCAATATTCGTTGTGACGATCCTTCGCTTTTTAAATAACACAGTCTCTCAGGTGCAGTGTGTGCAGGTTTATAAGGAAATGAGCTGTAAGTGTTACTGAGCATCTTGCAGAAGCAGCCGCAGTTCTTCTGGAGACTTCGACTGTCGACTCGCTTCTTATTTCTGCAGCGAAACCCAGCAGCCTTCATTCTGTTTTTATCTGAAAAGTGTCTCTTATGGAATCTGCTGCTTTCTTTACTGACACACAAACATTTTTCTGTAACGTTTCATTTTGTGCTGGAAAACTAATGTTTGGAATCTAAAATGTTTTTGTACTGAATCAGTAATGTAGAAGTCAGAAAATACAAATCTATATAAAGAAACAAAGAAATAGGGTGCTTAAGACTTTTGCACAGTAGTAGTAGTAGTAGTGTGTGTGTGTGTGTGTGTGTGTGTATGAATTGCTAAATGCTAAGACTGTTAAATGGCTTTGAATATCAGAATTGTTTCTCTGAATTCCTATGAATTTCTAAGTACTAAGGCCACTTAAACCTAACCATAACCATTCATACAGGCTAGATTATGCCAGTTTCTAAGAATTGTGCTAAGAACACTAGTAGTAACAATAATTATTCTTATAATTATAATTATTTTCTGGTTGTCTTAGGTGAATTTCTGAAAGTTTTTAAGTGCTGAGACTGCTAATACTCATCCAAAATGTTAGACTTGGCTTTTGTGAATTTTGTTTAATTGTTAAATACTAACACCAGCCAAACTCACCCCTAACTGTAACTGTGGCAATTCTGAATATTTTATACAAATTACCATATCGATAACCTTAACCAATCCTTAACATGAATTTCTTTAAAATTGCTTAGAGTTAATGACGATTAAACACACATTGTGACATTATGTTGATGTTCTGAAAATATTACTATGCATTATCTTTATTTTTATGAAATGCAAAGTGTGAATACTGCTAAAAACCAAACCACAGTGCTAAAACAAACTGTTCTGGTGTCCATGCTTAAAACTCTGCTTAGAAATGCCTAGGAATTTGTATTTTTGAGTCATGGACTTTGGATCCTGAGCCGGTATTACCATTTATCTGAGCTGTCCCCTTTTTTTTTTTTTTTTTTTTTTTTTTTTTTTTTTTTTTTTTTTTTTTTTTTTTTTTAACCCCATGCATTAAAGTGATGTTTGCTAGTGTTTCTGACACACAGTGCTTTTGCCAGTGCATTCCTCTCCTCTCTCGCTTTGGGAATACCTGGCTGCTTTATATCTTCCACATGCACGCCGGAATGGCTCTGATTTTGCGAGCAGGAGCACGAGCACGCTGACAAATCCTTCACTGTCTCCAAACACAGACGAGTCCATCAGTCTCTCCGGACAATGCTTATGAAGTCGATTTTACGCTCGGCCGTTTGATTCCAGCATCGAGACCAGATGCCTTTTGTTGAGACGCAAAACACACACAGGCATGCAAGCGCACATGCACATGTATACATTCAAAAATATATTCATTATAATTACACACAGTATGTACTTTTGCTCAGCACACACCCAAAAAACCTGCAGTATTGCTACATGTATTTATTTGCGCACACACACACACACACACACACACACACACACACCCCTACTTGCTTAATATGTATACACTATTTGTGTTTACACTATTATGTACCACATATATACATACATATAAACACACACACACACTATATATTTATGTACACAAATACATGCAGTCTTGCTACACATACACACACACACACACACAAATAATTATTTACTTGTACAGTGTCTCTTGCCAAAGACTACAAACACACACACACATTTGTATATAATAAATACAGATCTACATATTATAGTTGCACACATGGGTGTGCATGCGAAGAGGTCATGCTTAAACAGATGCATGCACTTACACAGACAAAGACTTGCGTCTGCTCACTCAATAATACACACACGTGTAGAGCATACGGCATGTGTCCGTTCGTGCAGCACGTACCTTCGTGTCTTTGCACCAGAGAGCGAGTGAAGATAATGATCTCGCTGTAATACTTTACAATATGTCACAGTGCTGCCCATTATGGAGATTTATCTGGTCTCCGAGCCGCCGTAGATCACAGGGGCTCTGTAGATCGGTAACGTTTAGCAGGCGGCCATTTCTTCCCCTTATTTATTGGGTCCCTTACGCCGCTGCCCACGGCTTTTACTGTCAAAGGCAACACTTAAAGAAATACAAAACTTCCCGACGAAAGCTTTCAGCAAAATAGCTTAGCTTTTTCTTTTGCTCTTTTGCACATTCTGTCCATCAAAGATAGTTTAGCCAAAAAAAAAAATGCTTTATGCTTTTTACTCCAACCCAAATAGTCGTAGGAGAAACATTTCAATGTTTAGCGGGTGATGAGTGAATCGCTGGAGTCGTGCGCAGATTTCCTCAGCCAGGTCTTTTGGGAGTCTATCATCGCATCAGCTGATTGGTGCATCTGGTCACAGATCTTAGCTTTGTTCGTTTTTTTTTATTTATTTTTTTTTATTTATACATGTGAATACACAGTAATTCGAATCACTAAACAACAAGCTCATTTGTCTCACTTGTTTACTAGTCACAAAATTAAATAGTAATTCCTCTTCGCTTTCCAAGACCGATTGACCCGGGCGAGGCTTGATTCATTTAGATTTTGTGTGAAAGCAAAGATTAAGGGTATATTTCATATATTAGTTTGTGACAGAGGAGTTTCTATTCCTAATTTATTCTAACACGTAATGGGCTAATTAGCCATTTGTACAAGCTTGGCAGGCTGCACAAGGGCTGGATCAAGACATGAAAATAACAGCCATCGAGACTAGTTTAGTTTGTTTCTTTAAACTGTTTACGTTCTAGAAGGAACACTAGCAAGACATAGACATAGCTTCAAGTGATTGGAAGGTACTCTCTATTTTACCCCTTTGTTTCTGGTGTCAACGAAGAAGTTGATCACTACTCTGTGACTTCCACATGTGGTATATGTTTTTATCGAAGCAAAGTACTGGGACAACAAATCCAGTCCCCACAAAAGACAGAACCTTAACCACTGTGTAACCATTGCATACAAGTATAATTCAAGCCTGCTCTTCCAAGTGAATGATTGTAACCAGCCAGAACGTCCCAGCTAACCTTGAGCTCCTTCCTTGTGGCTTCACAGATTCAGGACTCCGTGCCATTGACCAATCCTGGAGTGGCCCATCTATGTATCCGTGGTGACTGTAAGATCGTAGCAGCAGCTGGCTGGGACGGAAGTGTGCGGATTTTCAGCTGGAAGAAGATGAAGCCACTTGCTGTCCTGCAGCACCACAAAGATTTGGTTCACAGTGTGGCCTTCTCTGACCATCTGGAGCCTTCGAAACGTCTGATGGCGGCAGGATCGAAGGATCAGCGCATCAGTCTCTGGTCTATTTACACAGAGAGCTGAGTTACGAATTAACCTTCTTCACTTCCTAGTATTCGAATGCATGAATATTAAGGTTACATTGAAGCATATAAGCAATTTTCTCCCTCTTGAAAGGTTCTTGCTAACTTGCATCGCATTACAAGAAAAGTGGGTTTTGAACAGGCTTAAAAGTTTGAGCTTGGCACACACAAACCACGATGATGGATTTTATGACTGGGGTTCTTGTGCAGCCCTGTACTTCCAGCCAGAAGGATGAACAATCAATAATAATCAATTAAATAACTGAGACGTGAATGGAGTGAGTCTTTAAGAATACTTTCAGAAATCCCAGAGACCATATGCCTATTAATTCAAGCCATGTGTTCCAGCATGGCTCCCATTTCTTTGTGTTTATCTGTGGCTATTGAAGTTAACACAAGTCTCCATCTGCTCTGCGCTCCAGGCCTGATCTAAATCCCAGAACGCAGTGACTGAGCATCCTTCACCAAACACCATCAAACCCAAATGTTGGGTTGGTCTTGTCATACCTGTGTGTGAATGTTGGAAAACATCTTGAATGTTCTTCACCGTTCACACGGGTTCATTAAGCTTGGCAGTTCTTTTACTGGAATGAAAGCCAAGCCGAATGACATCTGAGTGGTGTGTAGTGGAAAATGTTAGTGTTTAATAAAGAATGTTGGGTTGATGTGTGTTGGGAGCTAGCATACAGCATTACTGCTGAAACACTTCTACATCAAGTGGCATCCTGAAAAGAACAATCTCTTGTCAGGTAATTCATTAGCCGTCTTTACCAAGCTTAAAGCTCAAAAGGTCAAACATTTTGTTTCAATTCATCAAGCATGGTCAACTTAATACCCCACAAATACAAACTGGCTGTGTTTTAATCTGTTATATTGTCAGCCGCAAAGCTGAACCGTTTTCCGTCTACACTGTTTGCTTTCCTGCTTCGATAGATTTGTATTTGCACTCTCAAGTCGCACCTGAGCGGCTGCGCATAATTCACAGCTTGTTTTCTTAGAAACCGGTGGCGAGCTTAAACGCTGCCCTGTGGACTGACCCTGCCTGCATTCATCACACCGAGTTAATCAGTAGCGCACGGACAGGCCTGTTTGTTAGCAAGATTCATTGGGCCTGCTTAGCCAAGAAAAAAATCTGTTGAAGTGGGCAAATGAATTGTGACACTGATTGTGTTATTGTGTTTTATTACACTGAAATCTGTTCTAATTCATGAGTGAGAGTGTGATAGATTAATCAACTTGTTTTTGAAATAAATGAGTTTTGGTTTTATTTTACTGTGCGCTGTTCTTCCACAAATTCACCAGGTCTATATTTAGGATAGCTATTACTCCTTCATGAACACACTCTCAGAAATAAAGGTACCAAACGCTACTTTTCCTTGTCGCTAGGGTGGTACATTTATACCTTTATCTAGGAAGCCGTATGTGGTGTATCTTTAATTAGCTTTTAGGAAAGGTTTCGAGGTACATCAGCGGTCTTTAAGGTCTAATTATGTACCTTTACTTATTTTGTAAAGTAAAACATGCATACTAAAGGTACAGACCATCTACCACTGATGGTACCAACCCAGTGAGGCACCTTCATTTCTGAGAGTGCAGGGAACACCAAAGCATTTTTCCCGCCATTATCTAAATTTTCCCGCCACAAACTAAATTTTCTGAGTTTTTTTTTTGTCACTTTATGTCACTTTACTGTCATTTAAATGCCATCATTTACTTCACATGCAGCGTTCAAGTAACAATCAAATTAATATTAGTTCTAGTTCAAGGTTTTTTTTTTTTTTTTAAAGTCACGCGGGGATTCACGCGCCTCTTCCCTCAGACGAGGTGGCGGGAAAACATCAAAACGTCGCGCGCAGTTTGGAATATCCCATCAGACTGTACCGGAAGAAGACGGGGGTGTTCTTGTAGAGGAAAAATAACAGCGGGCGAGTCGCCGGCCGGAGGAAGGTGGAAGACAAACCCACTTCAATTCACTATGGACCTTCATTAAGTCGGTCCTTGTCATCTCTGGACATCCTTTCGAAGTTTTGTCCGTGACCTCTGGCCGCGACCCCCCCCCCAGAAATGATAATGGCTTCCTACCTCCGTCTCCTGTAGACTTTGAATCCACCCAACAAAGCCTTCCGCTATCTGTCTGTAATAAATCACATCGCCGGTGTTCATGCGCATGCGCCAAGACGCCACCACTCTCAAACTGTCCTTTAATGCCTATACAGTGCATCATTTTGTTTGTTTTGTCTGAAAACAAAATTAAACCAATGCACGACCTAGCGTTTGTGTCTAGTCGAGGTACATTGCTTTTCATAAGGTTTTTTTTTTCTTCTTTTTTTTTGACAAATGAAAATCATCATGAGCTACTATTTAATATTATAATAATTGACTGATTGCTGGTTTAAATGGACTGTACTAGTCGCACTTCTTTTTTCTTAAAGGTTATTTTAGTTATTAGAAAGCTCAACCACTTTTAAAAGCAAGCATACACAATGACAATCTCAACCGACCTGCAATTTTAATAAAATAATCATTTAAAAAAGAAAAATGCTGGGAATATAATACGTTTGTTTTACACTGCAACTGTGATCAGGATCAAATTAATATATAACATGTGTGTGTTATGTTTTTAAAACTTTATCCCTGACTGTAAAGTAAATTTCTGCTTAGAAATAATAATAATAATAATAATAATAATAATAATAATAATAATAAGCAGCCCTGCGACATGGAGCAGTCCTCATCTGAGAGTAAAGCTTGTATCAAAATAGTGCATCATTACTTAGGTCGCGTTTTATTTTGACGTTATTAATAAGTGCTTTTTAACAGTGTAGTCATTCAAGAAGTCAATAAATGCCTCTGGCAATAAAGTACCTGCCGTGCATAGTGCTAACACTTCAACTCCTGA
The DNA here is from genome assembly GCA_022985145.1 of Pangasius djambal. Classification (NCBI taxonomy): domain Eukaryota; kingdom Metazoa; phylum Chordata; class Actinopteri; order Siluriformes; family Pangasiidae; genus Pangasius; species Pangasius djambal. The sequence continues at coordinate 16,548,483 of CM040998.1, forward strand.
GGTCACAGAGGTCATTCCTCTATTGTCCTCCCACTTCAGCAAGCCTCCATTAGCAGTACAGGACAAACTGGGTATTGTGTTCAGGGCTGCTGAGGGTTAGACAGGGGGAAAAGATGAGCACTTTCATGACCCCCGAGCTAATTTTAACCTCAGAAATCCCAGCTTGTGTCTCCATGAATTATATATATATATAATGTATGTCGTGGTGATGTGTTGTTATTTTGTTATGATGTGCTGTTATGTGTTATGACGTGTTGTTATGTGTTATTGTGTTATTATGTGTTATGTTCGGCACAGAATGTCCGTCAGCGATGGCTAATGTGGCGTAAATTATGAGAGAAAACGGAAAATATTCTTCTCAAAGCCTTTAGTCTATGAAACTTCTCATTATGTTCTTCTAAATGTGTCCGCTCAGATTTAAAGCCTGTTTAATTCTGTCTAAAAAGTGTTTTTTATAATAATAATAATAATAATAATAATAATAATAATAATAATAACAACAGCAATCATCATCATCATCTTTATCTGTAAGAGACTAACATGCTTGAGTTATCTAGATCATTTTAGATTAAAGAAACAAAACTGTTTACAAGCTAAACATTGTTTATTAAATGTTTTGGCTTCATAGGCTATTCACTACATTTCCATACTAATCTATAAATTAGGAGGTAATAGATTTTTTTATAGTGAATTAATAAACTGAGAAACAAACCTTCCTTTTTTTATTGACAAATTATGCTATTCTTATTTAAGAACTTTTGAAATATATTGGTGGATATAACCATTGTACAAACTTGTTATTGTTATTTACTTCAATTTGGCAACATTAGAAAAGCAGCCGAGATCAAAGAATTTGTTTGTCGGGGGAGAAAATATTTTTTATTGTCGGTGGAGAAAATAATTTTTATTGTCGGGGGAGAAAATATTTTTTATTGTCGGGGGAGGTCTGCTGAAAAGCCTTTAGCCCATTTTGTTGCGGTTTAATCTCCGTCCTTTAGTGATTTCTAAAAGTCGAAATAATCCCAGATTTAATCTGTAAATCGTAGCTATAGTAATTATTGCTACACCGTTAGGTATTATTATTAAACATTCAACAATTAATTAATTAATAATTATTAGCCTACTAACAATGCGACTAGTTATATTTTTTTAAATTCTTCGTCTGTAGCTTTTAAAGTAGGTCCATCATGTAGTCAGCTGGAAGTAATTATTACCCGAATGTTGACGTGGTATCTTTTCTTTTTTTCTCCTTTTTTTCCCGTGGCTATCCCACCACTTTTCCGGTGGGGTAACTGGTGTCCTGTGCGCTTATTTTTTGCCCATCAAAGACAGCTCGCGGAAGTATCCATGTGGCTCATATAGATATACGCACTCTGTGTGTGTGTGTGTGTGTGTGTGTGTGTGTGTGTGTGTGTGTGCGCTCACCTGCTAGCTCTGTGCTTGCATCAAGAACAAACACAGCTGTGAGGAGCCCCTAAAGGAAGAGTGCCACTGCCCGGTGTCCTCACGGGGCAAAATCATTCCCGGGAGTCCCGGTGCTCCAGACTGCTCCTTCCTGCCCTCTGATAAAACCCAGGAGGAGCTGTTCATGACTAACTCTGACCATAATAACATAAGCTGTAGAACTGCATTATAATACACTCTAATGTACTATAACACTTATTAAGATGTATGTTACAGTGACATTAAACTTGCATCATAGTTAACAGTGAATATATTACTCTTCTTAAATTGCTAATAAGTGTATCTTTTTTTAGACCTGTATTTTTTCCTCATGAATCATAATGTCTTCTAGGTCTTCCTGCTTTTCTCTCTGTCTGTCTGTCTGCCTGTCTGTCCGTCAGTTTACACAACCTGGATGTTTCTTTTCTTCTTCTTTTCTTTCCTATGAAACTGGTACCTCAAGCCAAAAAAAAAAAAATTATACGAGCAATTAGTCGTCACCCAAATTGCTGGAAACATTGTTTAACCTTTGACACCGCAGAAAGTCATTAGGTGTCAGAGGTCACAGCTTGTTTTCCTCTCCGACAGTCGCTTTGTGGAAAAAATAGAGTTAAATCAGGATGTGGTAATGGCGAATGTTCTGGCTAGTGAAAATCATTTTGTCTTTTTTTTTATATTTGATTTTTTAAATTTATTCAGGCTATTTATTTTTGTTATTGGCTACTAAGAATAGATCTTAGGCCTGAACATTAAATTTTATTGCAAAGGATTTTCCTAGATGTTTGTATGTTTTAATAATTTTATATAAATGTTGTGTTACAGGTTATTAAGTAGCATCAACATCATCATGATGTTTTTTTTACATTTCATGATGCTTTTATTATATTATAATAAATATTTCATAGGTGTATATACTGCTACATATTATGTTTTATAGCACCTGTCCAAAGGCCTGAAGGGATTCAGATGTACAACGGTTGAAGCATGTTATTCTTTACAAAATGAAAAACAAAACCATGAAACATCTGATGTTATCTTTGGTGCTGCTATTTTTTTTGTTTTGTTTTGTTTTTTTGTTTTTTTTTTTAAAAACAAGTTTCTTCATAATAGATCAAAAGATCTTCAACATATCCAGTCGGTGATGTGCAAATTCTTGTTTTGCCCAAGGAACCGGTGTAGAATCTATGTTTGAAAAATGTAAACACGCGCGTGTGGCGGCCTGCACGGCGCAGGTGGACTGACGTTTCTCTTTGATGCCTTTGCAAGTATGAATTGTGTTAAATTGTCAAGCCACTGTTTGCCAGACGACTCCGGATTTGCTGTCCGGAATAACTTTGCGGCCCTGCCTCTCTCCCTCCCACCTTCCTCTTTTCTCTCCCTGTGTGTGAGGTGAACTTTATGTTTTTGTTGAATGAACCAGCTATAATTTTTATGCATTTGGTCTGCAGTGTAATGAAAATGAAATCATGCACATGTTAACGTTTCAGCACTACCTTTACAAATCAAACATGTATTAATCATGTTTAGACACACACACGTAGAGCAAAGGAGCCTTTTTGCCCCCTGGGCTGTAATTAGATAAAGCCCTTGGGGAAATCTGACAAGGACTGAACAAGGTAATGGAAAATGATGTTGAAAGTAAAACATTTAATGCTTATTTTACAGATTCAGCTAGGTCATTCTGTCCAAATTTACTTTGAACTGCAGTAAGTCAGTGCCATGGTACAAGCTTCTCCGAGTTGCTTAAGATGGCCTAGTGTTTCGATGGATAGTAACTCAATCAGGAACAACAAAAAAAAAAAACATAAAATATCCCAAGGCGTCTCAACACCTTCAGATCAGAGCAACATGCAAACGTCTTGCCTACCTAGAAGCTCGATGGGCTCAAGAATATATAACTTATGGCTTTTTTTAAAAGCAAAAAAAAAAAAGTGCATCCAACACAAAATATCAATTCCAGTCCGCAATAATGCATTACTTCTTATTGTGCTGGTGTCTATACTGTAGTCTTCAGATCCTCTAGCGCCCTTTTAAAAGTCTGATAGTGTAAAAGTCACCAGGGCAAGCGGGAGCTGAACTCCATTCCACCAGGCCTTTCTGGTTTTTCCGTAAATACATTTCTCCGTTTAATAAATATGGCCGTTCATCCACCTCAAACGACGTGCTCTTTCCAAAACTCAACCCAAGCTTTGGACATGGAGAATTGTAGGTGTGTATATGACAGAGAGCGTGACTGTGTGTCTCCAGGTGTCTTTGATTTGTCTTTGTTGTCGTGAGTCATTATCTCGGCCCGTAGTCATAATTCGGTGGCGCACTGCCGGTTGAGTACATGTTGGCCGTGGCTGGGTTCATGTGAGGGGGGTAAGTGTGACCCCGGATGCTGGGTAAAGGGTACGGAGTCGCCCTGGTTTTTGCCCCTAGGTAGTGTTCATAGGTGCTGGGGTATTTGTAGTGGTGATGGTGCAGCGTGTCCGCAGCCTGGTGCCCATCAATACGCAGTTCATGAGGCGGACTACGAGGTCCGGAGGTGAGGGGGACGGCATGGAGGCCGCCCGGCACCGGCAGGGCGGGGCTGAGCACACGGGACATCAGCTGGTGGGCTGGGTCGGCATGGATGGGTGTGCCGTTGGGGTCACGGTCGTAATCTCTCCTGCTGTCCTCTGTGGAAAGAGTGAGAACAGCTTGTTAAAATGTTATTGTTACATTAAGCGTCCACTGTGTATGTGCCAATATTTAATTTTCATAGTATGAAAAAAGAAGTATGATTCTGAATCAATTAAGAACTGGTACACGGGACAGGCAGCTAATTTAATATAGTTTAATTTTTAAATTGCTACATTTTTACTCTCGGAGAAAAAGAGTACTAAACTGTACCTTTCCTTGTTGCTACTCTTTTGTACCTTTAATATCTACCTTTCACCTGGAAATGTGGATATAATGTACCTTTAAAAACGGTTTAAGGTACATAATTGGGCGGTAATTACCTTTTAGGATAAGGTTTAAATTTATACTACATGCACCTTTGAAGGAAAAAGATACATATTAAAGGGAAAAAGGAGTAGACTTAAGGGTACCACCCCAACAACAAGGAACAGCACGGTTTTATGGAACAGAACTATAATGATGGTAAAACACTATGATGAAATGTTGAATATTGTGGCATTGCACATCCATATGATCAGCGCATGCTTAGCGTTTATAATTTTTTTATAAATCAGGGTCTGTATAATTGTACAATTGTGCAACCTCGAGGTCAGCAGGTTATTAACAGTGACGTTAACATTAACAGTGGCTTCAAGCGCTTCAGCCGTCACTCCAGTGGAAATGTTTTAGTACAATTGGGTTTGCTGTTGGGAAATGAAGTGTGCTGTGAGGCAAGGTAAGTTATAGGTCTCATCTGCCAAACAGGCTAATGCGCTCAGGAAATCGCTGTTCCACAGAGCCGGAGTAGGCGAGGGGGGAAAATGGCAGGGAGGATGTTTTTGGTCTGTGCGGCGCATGTCCTCTGGGCATGCAGCTGTTCAAACTTCTGTGTATTGAGGTCTGCAATCTGCCAACTGAAAATATTAAGTGTTTGGCCCTGTGGAATGTATTTTTCAGAAATAAAATGTCACCACCATGTCTGATGCTGGTGTGCTCTGATGCCAAATCACAGTAATGGCTTTTCAGGGGTGGTGGTGTCTATTATTGCTGCAGCATGCATTTACAGGACATATGTTTGTATTCAGGTAGCAACTGAATATTCAGAGTTCTTGCAAATGTACATGGCGTAGCGAAAAACAAGCAAGACTTGGAAATTGCACCGTAGCATAGAAGGGTTAGTCATGAAATCAGTACCGATCAAGCATGTTATCTCAATCTATATTCATTTTATTTTTTAAAACACCCCAACTGTAAACTCATTTGAACAGATTTCGATGGTTCATAGCTACCTTTCTCTGTACCGTTCTGCTGCGGGGGAGAAGACATTGGGTTCCTTGTCCGCGCGAAAGCACTGATTATTGGCAGCGAGCCTGGCCTGTGATTCCTGGGCCTGAAAATGAACACAAAGCAGTCAGTAGAATAAACACACAAATAAATAACTGTACTCATACATCTACTTATACATTCCACATTCAAACCTTCACAAAAGTTAAACAGCTCAATACTGGGTGACGCTAACACTTACTGGCAACATTTGTCTTTACAGTTTCCTTTGCAGTGCTGTTTATTATACGTGTCTTTCCCAGTATTCATGTTTCTTTGTTAATATACAGCTAGTAACATAAATTCCTTGTTGCAGTATCATAAGTGTTACCTTTTTTTTTGGATCATCCTCAAATCATATTAACAGATGTTACACAGCCTTAGATATAGATACAGAAATTAATATATTTGATTTAAAGATATCTACAAATAATTTGGTTTTTGACAAATTATTGTCGATACTTACCAGTCTTCAGGATCACAGTCTCTAAATCCCTTTGCAAATGGATTACTGGCAATTTTTAGCTGTGTTATCTGCCAAATAAAATGTATGGGGAAAGGTTAGATAGCACATTATTATTATTATTATTATTATTATTAGTAGTAGTAGTAGTAGTAGTAGTAGTAGTAGTAGTAATAGTAATGTTTGGATGCATAAATTAGCTTTAATATTTTGTTGTGAATTTAGTAATGGCAAGAAAACTCTGAGAATTAACCAAAATTCATTAATAGGTCTAATAGTTTTCTGGAAATAAGAAATAACCAGTGAAATAAGTGAGCTCCAAACATTACACTTTATCACACTAGTTTTTTTTTTTTGTTTTTTTTTTTAATTCAAAGCTAGTGGAGCTAGTGATCCATCTTATGTTTCAAAAGTCTTCATTGTTTATTGAGTATCCTAAATCATGTTATATTACAGCCTACATGTTATCATTATACCCCTGCTGTCTCATTCCTCCATCACAGAAACCGCTGCTAGCTTTACGTTTTACTGGATTTTGTTTTGCTAACAAAATGCTAACAAGATCGCTAATTTCATTCCCTAGACTAAATATCAGTTTAGGTCTTTTCTTCTCTCAGCTTTTTTTTTTTCCTCAAATAAATATAACTTTACGAGTCTTGTAGGTTTTTTCTCAAACAAGTAATTTTAAATATTTAATATTTCCAGCTCTTTATTCAAACTAGCTAGCATGAGCCGTTAACGGTAAGCGCTAGATGTGCGCGCGCGACATTCCGGAGCAGCACGTTAAAAGCGCGCGAGGTCAAACTGATAGAAGACAGAGCAGGAAAAGAAGGAAGAAAGGAAGACAGGGAGAGAGAGAGAGAGAGAGAGAGAGAGAGAGAGAGAGAGAGTGAGAAGAGAAAAGAGCAGCATACACACCAGCTGCGCCCTAACGTC
>CM040998.1:16555390-16615404 GCA_022985145.1 Pangasius djambal
TATATATATATATATATATATATATATATATATATATATATATATATATATATATATATATCGTCACCTTTATTTAGCTTATAGTGCGCATTTAAAAGATAACTGTACACAATAACATCAAGTATATAGATGCCTCAAACAAATATACAACAATAAATAATCTGTTTTTGCTCGTCTTGCTTATCAACGCTTATCATGCTTATTTTAGACCAACGCCACTGATTTGATGAACCAGCAAAGTTTCTGAAGGTCTAGCTCATTTCATGCACTATTCCTGCACATTCTCATGTGTTGACTTCTGCAATATGAATTTAGCAGTAAGCCAATTTCAGAAACAGTCCTTGCCACAGAAATGGTTTCCTTCAGGCCTAAAAGCCGCCTTAAGCCCCGCGTTGAGGATTGAACTGTGGTTATTTTTGAGCAAAACAAATAAACCAGCATTTCAGTTTACTTGCCTTCCAACACAAGAGCCCTGCTTGTCACATGGGCGTGCTAGAAGGAACTGGTGATAAATCAGCGGGTGAGTGAGTTCCTACCCTGTGGTTCTGGTAGGCTGTGACTGCCGTGAAGCGGGTCTCCTCGAAAACAAACGTCTTATAGTTTTCCTCTGCGTACTTCTCACTGTCCTTGCGTGGGTCCACGTAGACGACATGAAACCTGGGCTGATACCTGTGCATGGAGTTCAGGATGATCTGCAGGAAGGGACAAACAGGGGGTCAGAAATCCGATGGATCATAAGAAATAAAAATAAAAATAAATACAAATACAAAAATACATATACTTCACAAACCGCTCAAAAACATACCACTACTACTACTACTACTACTACTAATAATAATAATAATAATAACGACAATAATAATACAGTCGATGTCTGCCACGATGGTATTTCCCGACAATATCCTAATTAATTATACATTATGCTAATGATCCAATCAATCAATCACTACAAGCGTCCACTCAGATTGCTCAGGGGAAAAAAAACAAATTAAGCAATTCTACTACTACTACTACTACTACTACTACTAATAATAATAATAATAATAATAATAATAGTACACTGAATGCCTACCGCGCTGGCATTTCCCGACAATATATTAATTAATTATGCATTATGCTAATGATCCAATCAACCAATCATTACATGCGCCCTGAGCGTCTCGGCCAATCGCAAACGCTTTAATGTTTATTTACAGCTGTGTGAATATATATATTAAAAAATGATAGCTTTTAACATACACCAAACGTGACCATGGTGCAATTACTGATTTTTATTTTAAAACGATTTCTGACTTTCTTTCGCTATCTTTGTGAAATTTGTTCGTCTGTATTATAAAGCAGTCGTTAAAATGAAACTGATTAAAAAAAACTTCTTGCATTAAAAATAAAGGTGACCTATTATATTATATTATATTATATTATATTATATTATATTATATTATATTATATTATATTATGAAAGCCTAAGCGTATCCTATAGCCTCTATGCAGACTACTGATTTTTTTTTTTTGACGATTTAGAAACAAATATCCTCACATGTCCATTATCATCCAGTAGATTGTTGGTGAGTTTAAGTTTGTCGAAGGAGACGATTTGTTTCATCCACTGAGCTCCTTTAGCGGGAGAGTCGGGGTGATAGTGAACTCTGCCCGGGGTCGCGGGGTCAGCTTTACCGGCCACCAGCCACGAGGAGCTGTGGAACGCATAGCTTTAATCCAGAGAGAGAGAGAGAGAGAGAGAGAGAGAGAGAGAGAGATGAGCATCACAGTGGCCAAAGTGCTTTTACATTCAAACAATTCTTACTATGTTTATAGGCTTATAGACGGACTTACATATATACAGTAGGTAACAATAGTTATAACAGTATTAAATCCATTTTTAATATACCCTAGTATTTCATCTGAGTTCTATATTCTCCATCTGCCTTCTTAATATATATTTGCTTTTAAGCTCTTTTAAATTGCCTGCTAAATATGTACAGCAGACTGTCTGTGATTCGGGGAAAATCTACACCTGGGATGAAACACCGGAGTGTATTAAAGTCACAGCTCTCTGCCGTATGATTTGGGCTCAGGTTCTAAAAATAGCACCGTGGCTCCCGGGCTCATAGCCGGTCTTAGTGCTGCACAGCATATCGTTTATTAATCGGTGCAATATTTTACAAAAAAGCTGCAAATTGTATCTATGAAAAAAAATGTGCATTTGCCACCTAATAGCTTCTGAACAATAGCTTAATGCTTTGTTGTGTTCTGTAATCATTCAGTGACGATGCGACAAATAGGATTCGATGTATTCCCGCTGATTCTCGCATTATAGACACCAGTGCACAGACAGGAGGGTTACAGGCTACATCAGCATGATGTGCTAGGCTGGAGGTAAGAAGTACACTGATGGAGCCGACATTAAACCTACTCAAACTGATTCAGCTCAAAAATATGGGTAGCGCTGTTTTTTTTTTTTTTTTTTTCCAAACAAAAGTGATGACTCCACCGGTAATCGCATCAGACTTTAAAATGCACTGTAGGCAGTTGTCCCTTACATGTTTATGCACCAGATTATTTTCTAAGCAGTATTACTTTATTTTAAGAGAATGCGCAAGTTGTCGGGCAACTTACCGATACCGCTTATCATCGACTGGTAGGAAATCCATTAAAAGCATGTAGTCGGCCATTGGGTCCATCCCAAATATTTTCACTTGGAAAGTAGGAAACATTCGTCTGGAAAAGTAAACAAAAGTAAACAACACTTTGTTAGAATATTTTAAGAGAACAATAACTGAGATATTATTCAAGCTGAGATATTCAGTAATATGGATTAACAAAATTTACCATTGTATTGCATTTATTTCCGTTCTAAACCTTATATATATATTATTAACACTGGGGTGTATAAACTAAAATTACCGGTGTGTTATTATGTATATATAGATGTACTTTTTCATCCATACTGTAAAATGTACAGAGTATTGATTGGATTTGGCTGTGGGATTTTTAATATTTAATATAGAGTAGTATTTCATTTCGGCCTAGTATTTTTCCAGTGCAGAATGAAACAATACCCGACTTATATTTTCTGCTTTGAGGCGCATAGAAATCTTTTTTTTTTTTTAAACATATTTTTGTTATCTATTTGGTATTTGATGTCACTGTATTTCTTCCCTCTTTTGTGTCTTTCACTCTCCCACCATCTCCTTCCCTCTAGCCACAAATTTGGCCTATAAGTAAATAAATCAGTGCGGATTTTTTTCCCCTGCTGTTTGGGAGTGAAAGTGATCCTCCAGCTCGTCGCTCCATTAACATCAGTGTGTATTCAGAGGTGCAGTTGTGCTCAGGTGAGGCTAAAGTAGCTCTGAAAGTGCTTTCTCGAGGATCTGATGTTGGGAAAGTTTTGGGAGTGACAGATTACCCTGCACACACTGGACAAGCATGCAAAATAATCCCACTGCAACGCTAATAAAACCTCTCTTTCCCCCCATCTGTGTTTCTTGGCACATCCCACATGGAACTTAAGGAGTTATAGTGCAAATCCAGTAAATGTAATCGACAATAATCATGGAACCAGAATCAGAGCTGGCCTGAGAAGAGGATTTTGCGCGTGCAAATTCGCTATTAATTCACCCATAACTATTTAAGTAGATGACAAACAGTGAGCACGGTCTGTAAGGTCTTTCAGTATGAAATGTTTATCACTGCACTGAGGCCCGTTTTATCATTTTTTATTATATTTTAAATATTACTGTCCCCTCCTGATCAATATAGATAATCAAAACGGCATTTAACGCCCAATGCACTGCTTCTAGCTTCTCCTGTGAGGAACGGTATTTTTATTATTATTATTATTATTTATTATTATTATTATTATTATTATTATTATTAAATCTTAAATCATTCCAGATCCTGTAAAACATGTATTGTTTTAATTTTAAACTTCATGCTTAAAAAGCATATAGATTCTTATAGTGTTATTTGATTAACACTCTGAAATCTTGAAGGCAAAATTATAGTAAATTATCATACAAATATCATTTAAAAAACATGCATTTTGCAGTTATAACCTTCACATCGATAATGATGTTGTATTTGATGTATTTATGTTTTTTTCCCCCCTTCCCTCTGACTCAAAAACAAAACAGTCATTTCCACATTATGTGTTGAAATACCTTAATGTTAAAAAAAAAAAACAACAACAAAAAAAAAACGTTAACTATTTTCGTGCTGATCATTTTTAGTGCAGTGAAATCATATCCGTCCTCTGTTTCCGGCTAAATAAAGCTCTTATCTGAACATCGTGTTTGAGCAAAGTTTTGTGAGCATACTTGTTTTCTGAGAGCTCTCTTTCCCTTTCTCTCTCTCTGTCTCTTTCTTTTCTTTTTGGAGTGAATTATCCGCTTTCTATCAGCTGGAAGGCGAAAACACAGCTTCAGGGCCACTGGCACTGTTAGAAACATTCTGCCTTTCTAACAGACTTTCCTCTTTTGTCAAGTAATTATATAATTAACTGAATATTTAGGTAGAAATACAACAAAGAATGTTTACAAATCACAAGCTATTTATCTCCACCGTATTTTATTATATTTATTTATTATTATTATTTCTCATGAGTCTATACCTGATATTACATACGAGCTATTTGAATCCATTACATGAAAATAAACGAGAGCCTTTATTTATATTATTAGTATTGTTATGTAATGCGATGTTAAACATAATATTAACATCATAATAATGAATTTTAAAATGGATAGGCCTCGTTTTTCCACGAGTCAGCTCTTAGCATCGTGTCGTAAATTATTATTAGTGATGATTTTTTTTTTGTAAGCTTGTGCTAATCATCCTTTGAATATTCTGACAGTGTATAAGACACTATTATACATTTTAGCTTATCTCAGGGTACACGCGCGCGCGCACACACACACACACAAGCACACACACACACACACACACACACACAAGCACACACACTCCATTACAATTTCGCAGGCTTGTGCATTGCTGGTCAAATAGAGTTACATATTTAACACTTCAGCCCAGTGTTTATTAGTTTGCACACTGTGCAGTAAAAATAGTAGTTAATCTGTTTACTGGTGATTTTCATAAACACCTGCCTTAATACTGTCAAATAGAAAACCTTAATAATTACTGTGCAGCACCTTTAGCGGAACAAATCACTAGTGTTAATAAAACAGCACAGCGTTTACCGGCGTAGGAGTCAAGGGTTAATAAATACTTCACTGTACTAGTATTAATACTTAATAAACTCTCCAAAGTATCACTCTACTAGTGTTAATAGTTAATAAACACTCCACTGTACCGCTACTGAGAGTTAGTCAGTACTTCTACTGTATAAGTGTTAATAGTTAATAAACACTCCAGTGTACCACTACTAGTGTTAAAACTTAATAAATACTGTAAAGTTCCACTGTATTAGTATTAGGAGTTAATCCACGCTTCAGTGTTCCACTGTACTGCTATTAATAGTTTATAAATACTTCTACTGTAGAAGTAGTAAGAGGTAATCAGTAGTCCAGTGTTATGTACCACTGTGCTAGTATTGTGTTAATAAATGCTTCAGTGTGCCTCTGTACTCGTCAATTTAACACTCTGCACATTCTTTTCAGAGTTAATTCAGTTACTGTGAGTATTTGAACATCGGCTCAGTGTTGTATAACTCTACAGCGAGTGTTAATTTAACATCGCAGGTGTTAATTCAGTCCAGTATTTCGGCATTATTTAAAATCAGGACAACGCCGCGTGTGTTAATTCGACACGTTAGACATGTTAATTCAACGCTGCTGACATGCTGTAAATGTTTACGTGCGGGTAAGAGGTCAGCAGGCTGCCACTCGACCCCGGAAGAGTATTAACACGCAGGTTTGAGTGCAGCTGTGAGTTACTCACCTCCCGGCCTTGGTGACGATCATTTCTGTTCCGAGCTGATTAAACTCGTCCCAGAGCGCCTTCATCTCCAGCTGCACGCTGATGTTGGCCACTTTGGGGTTCTTCTTCACCAGAGACTTATTCGGCGTTGAGGATGAAGAAGAGGAAGATGAGGATGAGGAGGAAGAGGAGCAGCTGGTGGTGCCCGGGTCGCCCTGCGCTGCCTCGGAGCCGGAGTACGGCGGGTAACAAGCGGCCTGTGGGGCAGAAGGGCACGACTCGAAGTGGCCTTCATGCTGGCTGCTGTAGGGATCCCCGGGTGAAGGAGAGAGGTGGTGAGGATGAGGATGGTGGGAATGAGGATGGGGAGGATGAGGATGGTAGCTGCCCGGCGCGTTCAGGCTGTTCAGGCTGCTCGTGGTGAAGGCTGCAACATCGCAAAAATGGGAGAGCTGCGTCAGCCACGGGCTCGAGATGGCTGAAATCATTCCCAAAAACGCAGAAAGCAACAAAAAATTAAAAACAAAAAAAAAATTTTTTTTTTTTTAAAGCACTTCTCTGTAGGGTTTCAAAAGCAAACGCAGATAAAAAAAAAAAAAAAAACGCACACTCGGATATTTTACACAATCCGAGAGGAATATTCTCAAATTAGTTTTGGCATTGGGTGAGAAAATCCGCAAATGTGCTAGTAGGAAATAAAATAAAATAAAATAAAATAAAATAGCAGAAATGTTTTAAGAAAAATAATCAGACTCGCGCGTGTATATATATATATATTTCCCGAAGCGGCAAAAAAAAGCAAAAAACAATTCTCTCCTAACACGCTTCGCAGTGTGAAATGTTAAGACCGGGGGAAAATATAATGCCTTAATAATATAAAGCCATCCAGTCTGTGGTAAAAGCGCGTCGTGTCGGTGTTCACGAGTTCAGAGCTCGTGCTGTTGTTGTTGCGTGTTTTTCTCTCTGCAACTCCTCCAATCTGCCTCTCCTTCTTCTCCTGCCTGTATGCTAATGCGAAATCCAGACTTACTTCTCTCTTATCTTCTCCCCATAGGGCCTCCCCTTCACCACACACACACACGCACACACACGCACACACACGCTTGCACGCGCACGCACGCAAATCCCCGGTTCTTGTTTCTATTTAGATAAGGCACTGCAGGTATACTCTCCTCTCCTTTACCTTTTTTTCCTGACTGTCACTGACTAACCCAACTTTTTTTTTTTTTTCCTACTTGTAGTGCATTTTATAGATTGCTTCTTTCTGAATGAAGATGCATTCTCGTGCATTTTCTCTTCCTGCTCCGGTTAGTGCATGGCAGGTTAAATGGACATGAGGGACAGGTTTAATTTAGACAGTAAACTTGTAAACAAAACGGCTAACACACATTTCAAAAGGTCCAAAATCTCATGTGCTTCTTTGTCCTTTTTTTCCCTTCATACAATTTATTTTCCACAGAAATCCTGGGGGTCGTGTTCATTTTTAATTAATTTATTTTTTTATTATTTAGATTATTTTTAAGGGTAATCCCAAGATATCATATTCAATCATAAGTTGGAGTTTGAATTGAGGCAAATTTGGGTTTGTGCATAAAAAATACAAGAAATAAAATTCGCACACACGTTTGAAGACTAATATAATATACTATTTTTTTTTTTTTGCATAATAATTTAATTTTATTTTTTGTGTTTATTCAGCAACATGTCGTGCAGCCTAATCTGCAACTTTTGCATGTGTCATTTTGTAAAATTTCACTTTCTGTTCTTTTTGCATGCCTTTGCACCCACGCGATTTATTTTTTATTTCCACGCAATTATTTCTGATTAAATTTGAGTTATCTTCAGACTTGTTGCTCTGAGGTCACGCGCTTCAGTGTTTTATCTGCATGTGCATGCCAATGTGCAGCAAGAAATGTAGAAATGTGGAAATGTCTGAACGACGGGCACGAGCGTCTGCGCGAGCCCTCGCCGCTGAGAAAAAAAATCGCAACGCAAGATGATTATTTCTCTCTCTCTCTCTCTCTCTCTCTCTCTCTCTCTGTCTCTTACCTTCCATTTCCCTGGTCACCGTGCTGTAGTGCATGGTAGTAAAGGATCCGTGTTTGGCAAAAGTCGCGTTTCCTGCTGCTGAAATCAGACAGTCGATACTGAAAGCGTTTGCTTTTGGAGAAAGAGGACTGCCTTCGTCCATAGGAGACAAATCCTATAGGTCTATAGGATAAGACCAACGTTTTTCCAGACTCCCGCTATTCCCAGTTTTCCCTCTTTTCCAGGCCAGAGAACCGGGAGATCAGCTGAAGAAAGAAAGTTTCGCTGTTTGCGTTTTTTTTTTTTTTTTTTTCTCAAAGCCAAGCCATTTCCAGTTCAGCCACACATGGTCTGCTTGTCAGCTCGACTTGTTTTAAACGCCCCGATTAAAAGACTGTGTCCCGACATGTCTCCTGTCGTATATGAAAACAACATTGCTCATCCCGACGAAGGAAAAAAGGAGCGTTTTCTTTCTGGTTTTTAAAGGCGAACTTACCCCCACCATGGAAGAGTCCTGGCTCGATGTGTGCCTGCAGGAGAAACTACTGCAGACAGTGTGTGTGTGTGTGAGTGTGTGTGTGTGTGTGTGAGTGTGTGTGTGTGTCAGACTGAAAGCTCCACGCCTACTAAAGAAAGTAAAAAAAAAAGACAGTGCATGCTTTTGCATTCGGATGTTTTATCTGAACAGCAGCGTGTCAGTCTGTGTGAATGGAAAGGCTGCAGTTGTACTGTAAATGATTCATGATTAACGATTAATTATTAATTATTGCACCTTTCAGATGGAATGCAGAGGGTGTATTGATTACTGCAGTGAAAAATGTAGCGCAGGAAACTAACGCTAGAGATGACAAACCTGTCACATAGTACGTAAACTCACACAATCCCGATTCCGTGCATGTGATTACTGAGCCGTTTGTTAAGTAAATGTACACAATTCTGAAGAAGAAACCGGAAGTACATGCAGCGCCCTTCGGTAATAATAGTTGTTTTTTTTAAATCTGAGATAAAATTGAAATGAAGCTTAATTAAAATTAAAATGAAAATAGCCAGTTTCCTGTAGACTTTCGAACAAAAGTCCTTCCTCAAGTGCTTCTGGAGGTGAAGCAGCAATTTCTTGCTTTTCTTGAATGAATTTTATCCAAAACGTTTCTCTGGGATTTTTGTGCACTATAGGCTTAGTTTCATTACATCTACTATTATTGTTTATTTTCTTCTGAAATACGAAAAGCGGAAATTTGGACCTTAAGACAATGGCGACATGCAAAACAAACAAACAAACAAACAAACAAACAAAAGCAAACAAAGATGTTAAATTTAAGGAAAATGATGTAGGACAATTGCATGATATGCAGAATTTGGAAATTGCATGCAGTGCAAAAAGGGAGTATAGCAGGACTTGAGAGAGGACTATAGGAGGCTGCTAAAGGACCTGAGAAATCCCTGCATTTAGGACACACGGGACATGTAGGAGAAGGAAGAATGACATGTAAGCAAATGCAGGACCAGCAGCACGATCCGGACACGCTGAGCAGAAGTGAAACACAGCTGGGACATTGTACTTGAAGCTGGTTTTCTTTGGCCTTGCTACTTGACCCCTTTTCTAATCCGCTCTACTGTATCGAGCTGCTTATCGCCTTCTCGAGCTCCATCATTAATGAATGACAACTAAAAGTCGGCGTGTTTTGCTCGAGCTGCTGCCACAGGCACCGGATTTGGCTCTCGTTTCCACCTGGGCTCAGAGGCAGCAGGACTCTGATGGGATGAGACTCTGTTTCCCTTCCAGCTTAACTCACTGCGGGCTTTATCAGCATCTCCTCCTCTCGAAAAGTCCTAAATAAACCCGCTCCATGAGCTGCTGTTGTTTTTAGAGAGAGAGAGAGAGAGAGAGAGAGAGAGAGATGGCCATTAATGATGTTGGGATTTAAATACTTTCATAGTAAAATATCGCTTGGACCAAAAAAAAAACAAAAAAAAAAAAAACATGGTGTTGAATTTGACTTGATACAAGAACATATAATCTAAAATATTGGAGATTCCAGGACTTTAGGACACGTAGAAAAGAGTAACACAATAATAAATATAGAATTCATATTACCTGTAGTTAATATATAATATATGACAACAAAAAACACAACATACTTTATTCTCTGCATTTGTTTATGCTTTATTTCTGTCTTATATTTGGATACTAGTATCACATTTCCTTTGTCTTATTTATTTATTTATTTATTTATTTATTTTATTTTAATCTTCAGTGTTTTCTCGCCGACTTTTCTTGTTTTCTCTTTCCTTGTACTAACATTTTTTTTTTTTTGTCGCATAAACATGTTTAATAAATAATACTATTATATTAGTAATAAGAATAGTAAGAGTACCGCCTGTATTTTGGATAAATATATATTCTTCTGATTTACTGATGATATCAGGAGGGTTTTTTTTTTTTTTTTTTTAAATCCTTGTTTTCTGAGCAACATAATTCCGGAGTAAACTCAGATCATGTCCCGGGTTTTTCTCTCTCGTCTTTATCTGATTCGCTTCATCATTGCCAAGTCGGAAGCTCCTTTGTAAACACACAGGTGATAACAGACAAAATACAGAGCTCTGTTAAACACACACACACACACACACACACACACACACACACACACACACACACACAAGAGCAAGAGAGATAGGAATGCATTCAGGCGTGAAGGTGTGCAATATTGTGTGTTTTTTTAATCATAGACGACTGCAAGATTTTCTTTTATTCACTTACCCTAATAAAAACCTGAGTAAGGCAGAGGTCATCGAAATGCACTTCTGTTTTGTTTTGTAGATGATGCAGGACTGGGTTTTGTTGTTGTTGTTGTTGTTGCTTTTTTGTGCATTCAGAAACTGAAAACGCAGAAAAGATCAGCACACTATTACTAGTGCTGCAGGAAGAGCACGTGAAAAAAAGTTAGAATAATCGAGTAAATGTTCGGAACAGTTAGGCTGAGAGATAATGTGAGACTTAGACGTGTTTTAGGAGGTCATTGGTATCAAACACGACCGAAAAGCTCTCACTCCTTAGGCTTTCTGAGTATTTTTTCCCCATCCGTTCACTGCAATATTCATTCTTTCTTCCAGTTTAGAAAATGAGCAGAAATATTTTGTAGAAATTAAAGATCCTGCCTGGTGTTCAGCCCTCTGATGCAGTAGCCATCTTTATTTATTTTTTTTTTTTTTGCACTGTTTTTCTGACGTCATCATGCATTATTAGCTTCACCAGCTTTTAAAATACGGCTCTAAACGGTGGAAATGTTTTCTCCTTTTTAGTGCAGTTACCATTTTAAAGGCCCAGCATTAGCACAACGTACACTCTGTACACACTGTCTGATCTAATATCTGATCTAATGCACCAACGGCCTGGAGCTGCTTTCACTCATTTGCACTGTTTTAATCGGATCATTCATTACGAGCTTTACGTTAGAGTCGCTGCGCGTGCAACTACATTATTCTGCTTCCTGTTGTTCTGCTCCTTAGAGGCATTCTAACTGCTGAGAAAAAAAATCTGCTCCGGAAATCACTTCAATAATCCATACACACACTCTACTGAGTCCATCCAAACAACGCACCTCGTCTAGATACTGCATGCTGGACATGCACAAGTTCAACACACACACACACACACACACACACACATTACTACAGTATTCTACTACAGTGTTACTGGCCATGCAGCCATTTTGTTTTTCCTGCCTCGTGGTTATAGATATTTTACTCCACAGATTTTTATACAGTTTGGAAAAGAAAATGACGCACACATATTTTCTCATTTTCATGCAGGCTGTAGATCAGTCTGTCTGCTTTTATGTATCCCAGGATGGGTGAAAAGCTCACTTACTCGAAACCCATTTGCTCATTTGCTTTATGTATTATTGAGCACTGATTTATTTCCATAGTTTGTTACGTCGCGCGAGCTGGTTATACTTTAACAGTTCAGATACATTCTTAAACACATTTAACATTTTCTAAAAATCATTGTGTAGTCCTGTAAATTCAGATGATGACATCTTAAGACAGATTATAACATCTTATGAATATATAATTACATAATTATATAGCCTATATATTATTATTATTATTATTATTATTATTATTATTATTATAACTTTTGTATCTTGGACAGTAATCAGTTTCATGCCCCGTCCTTTTTTAAAAGAAGGGTTGATTTAATTATAATTATTCAGCTTCATTGACAAATGTTTTTATTCTTTTATTCACCTGAATCACAGTGAAGACATTTTGATTTCTCCACATTTGCCATTTATGCGCAAACAGCAAACACAGTTTAGAGCTGACATCTAACATGTTTTTGGTTTTGCCTTTTTCTTTACATTTGCACCATTTCACCAGATAATAATAATGCTCAACTAAAAAAGCTGCACTCTCGGGTTGCCATGTTGGTGTAACGGTTTTCAGCTTCATTCGCGCAAAAAAAACAAAAAACAAATAATCAATTACAGAATTTTGGAATTATATCCTTCAACCCAAACCGATATTATTTCTAACTTAACGGAGGATGAAAACGGCACAACATGACAACACTGAGATTTACTGAAGAGTAAACTACTCTAAACTTCAGTTATTATTTCTCGAATTATAATACGAAGCCATGTGATGTGATGTGATGTGATGTGGTGTGTGTGTGTGTGTGTGTGTGTGTGTGCGCGCGCGCGCATACTGTTTGTGCCCTTTTGTGTTCCTGTCTCAATTCGTAATAGCAACGACTTTGATGTTCTAATGAGACATTTAATACTCATCTGTGTGTGTGTGTGTGTGTGTGTGCGTGTGTGTGTGTGTGTGTGTGTGTGTGTGTGTGTGTGTGTGTGCGTGTGTGTGTGTGTGTGTGTGTGTGTGTGCATGTAGGACAGTCCTGATATCCACCCTTGTGTGTGTTCACTGCCGGTCACACACTGGTTTGGCTTTGCACTTGCCTCGAATAGATCAGATAATAATAATAATAATAATAATAATAATAATAATAATAATAATAATAATAATAATAATAATAATTCTTTAACCTAAATTGAAAACTGTTCTAAACGAGAAATAAAATAATGACTAAAATTACAATAGTACTAAATTAAATATCATTATAAATATCTAAATCGGTGATGAAACATTTTCCTCTTCATCGTTTCAGAAATAATTATTAATTAGTAATATTTATTGATTTATTAGCCAGTTTGGAGATTTTTACGCATCAGAATTTTTTTTTGAAACACTTGACCTAGCTCTAGAGCTGCTGTCTTTATAAACATCTCTATTTTATTTTATTTTTGCATTTTGAGCAAATCCCGGAGAGGGAGAGAAAACAGTCAGGTGCTAATGAGAGTGTGAGATCAATTAGCAGATAATAAATCACAGAGTGTCAGAGGAGCACGCGGAGGTGATTTCAGCATCCGTATATCAGTGGTGTGTGTGTGTGTGTGTGTGTGTGTGTGTGTGTGTGTGTGTGTGTGAGTGAGGCAGTGGGGACCGCGTATATAAAACTCTATCCTATCTAAATATTAGCCCAAATCCCCGGAATCAGACCCTCAGGAAGGGAGCAGTTGACCGCTGACAGTCCTGGTTTTGCTGAGCAGCTGCTCGCGGAGGCTCTTTATGGAAAGCCAAAAGGTCCATAAACCACTGCGTCTCAATTCACCTACTTACACCATGCACTAAAAGTGTGTACTCTTTTTATGAAGAAAAAGTGTATACTTTTGAACTTGCAGCAAAAGAGCAAAATGCAAGTACTGGGACACAGTAACACGTCATGTAACGTTGTTGCCTATTTACACACACACACACACACACACACACACACACACACTGTCACCGGAAACAACCTCCTCCACACATTTCATTATTCCTTATATAATTAATACTTTATCTTTTAATTTACCATTCCCTTGATGTATTTTTCCACATTTCATTTACATCTCTCTAAAACGCGTCCTTGAATTCGTCACAAAACTCCTCCTCCCTCACGCAAGGAGTTATGGACAGTATTAACTGAAAAAGTGTCCGCAGTTCTACTCTTCGAGAAACTACCGGAAATAGTAGACCATCCCGGTACCTCTGGGATACTCGTTTCAATATACCACGATCTGGGACACACTAATTCTGATCTCGGGTGCTATTTAGGACGGGTAGTAGGCGAGCTGAGACGCAGTTTATCAACCAGAGAACCAGCGGCTACAGGGTGTCCTGTAAGTCCAGCATCACAGGAGAAAAACAATCTTAAAAATGGCAAAACAAAAGCTTTTATTTACATATATTTACATTTACATTTTTTGGATATGAAAATATAAAAATATACATGAACCCCAAGATGCTGGATGGAACCCCAATGAGTAATAATTATGCTGATTTAATAAACAAATGAATGAATACATAAATCATTTGAAAACACAACAAATCAATTAAGAAACATATTTTCAATACTAATTTTAATAAAACGATTTCTATTTTTTAAATAACAACAAAATTTGTCTCTCTCTATGTGTGTGTGTGTGTGTGTGTGTGTGTGTGTGTGTGTGGTGCCCTGAAATGGTCCCACCTCATGCCCAGTGTTCCCGGGATAGGCTTATAACTTATACACCACAAAACTTGCCATTTCATTGAATAAAAGAAAAAAAAAACCACAGAAAAATCTTTAAAATGATTAAAAAGCTGTTTAAACATCTCATGCTATTTCTCAAATTTTAGCCAACGTGTGTGAGAGGATCGTTCGTACATTCAGACGAAATATGTGGATGGATACGCTTCATACTAGAGCTTTTTGCTTTGAAGTGAAATAACAAAAATACAAAAATACAAAAAAAGCTGTGGCATGTTTAGCATGTTTGTAGATACAGGTTAAAGTTGGTCTTGTGAGCAAATGTCGAAGTATAAAGTATGAATTATTAGTGGCTTTTAGATGTAAAGTGGGCGGTCCTAATGTCACTCTTCGCTTCCAGTATACTGTATAAATAGTTTTTAACATACGCTTTCTCGCAAGCTAGTGAGGGAAAGCAAAACCAGGAATTATGTCTGACTGTGCTAACTCTACAATCAAGTGGGTCAAACAGTCCCAGTTTTCACTGCTCATGTGCTGCTTCTGCTCGAGAGACATTTCTGGGATGATTATGTCCCATTTGGCTTTCCATAACACCCCACCCATGTTGATTTCATGTCGCGGGGGACAAACCCTAAAGGGACTGCTGTTTAAGAAAAATAAAGTTAGATTTTAACCTACATGTTTGCATTCTTTAAGATATATCTCGATTCCACTTTTTTTTGTTGTTGTTGTTGTTGATGAAATCTGAAATTCAATTCATTTAATTTCATTAAATTAGAGGAAAGAACAATATGTGTTAGCTTCTTTAATTCTTTTGTCCATTTAATCGAAATACTACTATTACTACTACTAATAATAATAACCTTCATTTATTTAATACAGTGTGCAATACTGAAATAAAGACTTTATTCATTTGTTTGAGCGTTAGTTTAACTATTCTTTTTAATGCATTTATTTGAAAGTCTGAGCACGTGCATGGTTTATTACAGGGTTATTTATAAAGTAATTATTACAGTAATAATGATCATTTAATGCACGCTCTGCATGTTATGCTTTATGGTTTAATTTAAACTTAGTTTAAACCTTTTTCAGGGCGAAACAATGAGAGAGAAATTTGCGACTCTTCTGGGGCTTTCTGTCTCTTTCTGTCTGAGAAACGGGAAAAATGTGACAATAAGCAAGGACACGAAATGGGGAAACATTTACAGTAAACACACTTCCGTTTTGGCTCGAAAAGAAAAATCGGTTTTTGTTGAACTGAACATTTTTTTTAAAAAATGATTATTATTTTGGTCATTTGAGTTCAGGACAATCCGACACAATGAAGCTCGAGCACAATGAGTGTGAAAATGTTTTTATCCCCCTGTGTCCATCTACACACACACACACACACACACACACACACACACACACACACACACACACATTTACCCTGAACTCAACACACACCCCGATGACACACACAGAATTAGTCATTAGTTTTGGGCTTCACTCTGAAGGTCAGAACGATTTCAGTGGAGCTGAAAACAACGCGCCTTATTTATTTATAGGATTTTTTTTTATTTTTATTTTTTTAAAACTTCATCATTATTTATCAGATTCAAAATCATTTGTAAATATTTCACTAAATTTGTTTGGCTGAGATTTTCCATTAAACTAAATTCAGCATTTTAAGGCATGTAAACATTTGATAACACTGATAAGAGTTTTTTCCTTTATCAAAATTATAGAAGCTCTGTATTCCTCAGCGTGTGTAATAGAAATAAAACCAAACATACAACCTGAAAAAAGGCGGTCATTCCGCTGCATCTCTATTTTTAAATATATAAAAACACACTACAGAAAATTCAAATCAGTGTGTGAACCTTTATATTCCACACTCCAACCTTTTATGCCCTAAAACTGACAACAATTTTACTATTCAATTTAATTTGTTATAAATAAAAACAGATCCACTTCACATAACCAATCTCCGGATATTTATATGAATTTCTTCTTTCTTGTCTGTTACTAATCCTTTTCTGTGCTTTTGGTGATTTAATTGTGTAATCATGATACAGATGTTTTTTTTGTTTTTTTTTTATATACTAATTTATTTGTTGGGACAATACCAATTAATAAACAGTACTGTAAATGAACCAGAGTTAGCCCAGATGTAGTTCCTGATGTTTAACAGATGTGAAAAGCCTCCCTGTAAAATAACTGTAAGTAAGATATATTGATAATGTTATAATAATATAGATAATGTTATAGATAATATTGAAGCTAGTCATACGCACATCATGAAGTGAAAAGGGACACAGGACGCTTTTGTCTCTCTCTCGGAGAACTCCTCCGTCTCTGAGAAGAGGCTGAAAGACAGAAAAAGAGAAGGGCCCTGATTAAGGCTCCTGGTTGGAGATCTCGGCCACCTCGGCCTCCTGTGTTTGTTTATTTGAGCAGAGGAAGGTTTTCTCTCCGCATGTCTCTCCTGAGTTAACAAATACAGCCGTGACAGCTGCCATCTGGAGCAATCAGCAGGTTCCTCCCCCAAAAACAAGGCCACCAAACACCAAAAAATCATGCTGTCAGGGCCAAAAACTACTGAATGTGTGTATGTGTGTGTGTGTGTGTGTGTGTGTGTGTGCATCCTCTACAAGCAGATGCAGGGGATATCAAATGTGTGTGAGTGGACGTCTCTAGTGCAAACCTGTATGTAAGGATTAACCGCACTGTATTTTTACTTAGAAATGCAGCAGCTGCAAAACAATTGTTATTAGATATTTATTAGAGAGAGCACTATGCCACTTTTTCCTTTCCAATACTAATGCCAATACTGAAAGCTTCATTATCATCTGATATGAACACCTGATGGAGTTTTTTTTAATGGTCTTTTTAACTCAAGTACTTTAAAAATGACAAAAATGAAAAATACATAGCTAAAAACACAACTTACCTTTTTTAAAAAAAAAAAAATCCTCTTTTCTGTTAAACTCTTTCACGTCAAAATCACTTAGATTGCAAATATAGGCTGTTACAGAGTAACAGTATAATTATATCTAAAAACTAATCCTAACCAAAACATATAGCTCAAGTCTCTTTATATTTAAAGACTTCCAGTTTCAAAAAAGAATCTTTTCCGTTTATATTCATACTTTTTTTTCTCCGAGATCTGATCCACCATTTTAAATTGATCTGATACCAATATATATATATATATCTTAAAGATGTATACATTCACAGAACACTTTCTGCTTCTAATCTGCAATCTTTTCCAATTTAATACAAACTCTTTCATTGCAAATTATATTATCAGCAACAACTTGAGTAGAAAAGTAGAACCTTAG
Source organism: Pangasius djambal (assembly GCA_022985145.1). NCBI lineage: Eukaryota > Metazoa > Chordata > Actinopteri > Siluriformes > Pangasiidae > Pangasius > Pangasius djambal. The sequence continues at coordinate 16,573,193 of CM040998.1, forward strand.
AAATGTTTACACGCATTTCTTCACGAGTTTCTTAGTATTCGGTTCATCCCACTTTTGCTTTAATGACACTCAAATCCACCAGAGTGTCATCTGAACATGTGCTTTAGTGGAAGGGATAAGACTCGTGGAAAAAAAATCTGACCTTTTACACAAAGGAGTTAGCATGATCAATATCACACATTTGCTGAAGTTTAGCAAGAAATAGTGCTGAAACTTCAGTATTAGATATTCAAGATATTGAACATTTCCTCTCTAAAACCTTTTAAAAAAGTTAAATCTGGTCTCAGTGTATTTGTCCGAGTGCCTGCGTAGACATCTAATCATAAATACATGCACTGAAATGCTATATTTTAAAATGATCAATGTTAAATGTGGATTTTGGAAAAATCAGTGTATATAAGTTTTTTTTTTAAAAAAATACTGTGAATGTATTTCTTTTTTTAAATACACTGAGCTAAAAATGAAATTACAGACTAATGCTGCACTGATGAAATATTCAGAATTAACATAGTTCCAACAAAGTTTTTCCAACAAAGTGTTTTTTTTCCCATGAGAAATAATTCTTCCGTGTATTGCGTAATAAAAAAAAATTAACAAACCATCTATGAAAGGTTTCTAAGCTAATAATAATACTGATCTTCTGTGACATTGTTTACAAAGAAAAGAAAAAAAAGCTCTGTCACTTTTTTTTAAAAAAATTGTGAATGTGAGTGAGGCAGGCAGTGTTTCTTCATGACTAATGTAAGTTAAGTTCCTTTAATTCAGACAGTAAGGTTCGTCGTGATAACCCAGAATGACGGATGATGAAGCTGTTTTTAAAATGTTTCTTGCGGTAGAAGAATGACCAACGTGACCAGCACATCCTTGAGCATGTCTAAAGGTCCAGATGGCTGTAAAGCGGTTCTCATTAAACAAATTTCTCAGTGTGGAATGTCCTGAAAGCACAGATGAAGGCGGAAAAAAAAAAAGAAAAGAAAGAAAGAGTCAGCTCTGTTCTCTGCTCTCTCCCACCCTGCTTTGTTTTAAAGCTGGGAAAAAGCTTTTAGGTTTTGAAAAGTATCCTTTTCCTATCGGAGCAGAAGCCCCAAGCCCATCATCACCTGGGCCTCTGCTGCTCTCTGATTGGTCAGATCCTGAATAGCTGGCATTCCTGCCACGAAAAAAGCCACGATATGGAAGCAGGGCAGCGCTGATCTCTCAAATTAATTAAGGCCTTTTCTCCGTCTGCTCCATAATACATCCTGAGCCTGCTATTAAACATGAGCGCAGAAGCCAAGCACATTATAAATCTGTCAGTGGCTCTGCTTTCTCTTACTCCATCCAGGTTCAGGAGTCAAAATGTGTTTCGAAGTTGAGTCACTGTCCTCAAAACCTCGAACGCTCCTTAAAGATGGGACTGGAGTCTTAGGGATTCACACGCTCAATCTCTCTCTCTCTCAAACACACTCTCAGTCTCTCTCACCCATTTCCTCCTCGTTGCTATTGTTCGTTTTCCCCTTTTTCATTAAACATGTGGCTTTCAAGAACTTTGAACCAGGACCTGATGCCTGCTTACCTGGGTTAGAGATCAAATATATGTGAAAATATGTGTGGGGACTGGGTAAATCTCCACACAAGTGTAACAATATCCGACAAGTTTGATCTTATGAGGACATCTGGCTGGTCCCCACAACGAAAATATATATATATATTTTTTTAACAAAAACTGCAGATTTTATGTTAAAAAAGGAAACAAAAACTAAAGCTTTCCTTTTGTTACTGAGGTTAGAGTTAAGTGTTAAATTTAACACTTAAACTCTGACTGGAAGCAGTTGATTTGATGTTCGAATTTAAAATTTCTATTTCTAAAATATAAACGGTTTAGAAATAGAAATCAGATTGAACTATATTAGCATATTGAACTATATTAGCATCTAAATCACTTTTAACGTGCGATTGTGGTAAACTTTGTGCTGAGAAAGGAAGTGATTTCAGGAATTCATTCGACTGTTTTTAGCTCTGTGACGTTCTTTTGTGTTTGTTTATAGATGACTGTGTGTTTCCACAAAGGCAGCTACAACTGCACAAACTGCTAGCTATAAGCTTCCTTTACTGAAATTGCAAAAAAAAAATTTTTTTTACAGAATTTTATTTTTCCACCAGAGTTTTTCCACACTACTTATGTGAGCTGACCGATATATCGTGATTCATATTGTGTATCGTAGAAAAGTATTGTGATATGATATTTCTGTTATATCGCCCCCACCCCTACCTTTGACTGTAATTCTTTTTATATATATATATATATATATATCCCCAGGATGTCCTTGCCCTCAGCTCATCTCTTTCCTTCCCTCCTGCTCTGTTTAAAGATCCTAAATTTAGGGATTCATCAGAATTGACTTGACATTCTCAGACAAACACCAAAATCAGTTGATGATTCAGTTCCTCCACTTCAGCAAATAAGAAAAAAAAATCTGCTCCTTATTACATTTCACTTACATTATTTTTCAAAAACACCAGATAAATGACCTGTCTTGTGAATTTGAAAAAAGTCCCAACATTGGCGTGTCTGTGCTCGCCGGCGTTCCCTTGCCTTTCCTCCATAAAGGGAAACTGTTAACTTTTCACCACATTGGTTAACACACCCGCTGTGGGACGGACTCGGCAGCGAGGTGGTCTTCTACAGGAAATGGCTAACTTGTTTCATTTAGCGACCCCCCCTACGTGCCCCCTGGATGGTCAAACTGAGCCCCGGACTCTGGAACGCCAACGTTCCCGACTCTCTGAAACATTTCATTAGAATAGAAATGCACTACACAGGCTGCGAGCAAAATTATTTATAGTTGTGTGTTTAATTTCGCATCATCTTCTGGTCCTGTCATGGTAAAGAACGGGAAGTTTAGCGGATGGGTGGATGATGGGAAGTCCATCCTCAGACGCCATCGAGTTTTTAAAGCACTAACCCAATCAGGGAAGCTTCAGAGATGACTATAAATGGCTATGTGTGGACGCACGGATGCACGCCATGATCATGTCAGGGGTCGTGTTTTTTTCCTCTGTCTTGTAGCATCACTCCGATTTCCAGTGTCAAGCCAAGGTGCATTGTGGGAAAAGAAAAGACTTTCTGAGCCAAACAGATAAACAAACTCATCCCTCGTTCATCCCTACACAGTTCCCATTCTGATCATATGAGAAATTTGTATTTGATTGAATGGAATCTGTGGGTTTGGATTTGCTCAATTTAATATAAATGAATCTGTCAGAAAAGATTAAACAATTAACCCCACCCCTAACCCCACCCCTAACCCCACCCCTAACCACGCCCCTAACGCTAATTTGAATCATTTTTGAATTTGTAACATTTCAACTAATTGGACTTGAAGCTGTTTGTAGCTAAATTATAAGCCAGCTTGTTTCCTTATGGTCTACACTGCCTTTAGAAATCTATATAAATAATAATAATAATAATAATAATAATAATAATAATAATAATACGTTTAGTTAAGTTGTCTAGCTTAGTAATCAACTTGGTATTTAGTTTACACCATTGATCTTTTCCCAAAAGTTATCTACAATATTCATAAGAATTAGCATGACTTCATACGTATAAAAAGCTACAAAGGTTAAAGATAGTAAGTTGGCATTGGGGCGGGGCAGCATTGTTGAATTCTCACTTCTGATTGGTCAGAATGTGTTGATTAATTTTCTGTTACAGCAGCTCTGACAGTAATGCAATCGCACATTGGTTCTTCACAACCACTCATTGTAAACTGTAAAGGTGTAAATGTTTGTATGTGCAAGTGTGTGTAGGTTCCTCTTGAGCACATCCAAAATTATAGAAACACTCAATGTGTGTGTGTGTGTGTGTGTCTGTGTGAGTTCATGCATGTAGTACATGCTTGTGAGCTTGCATGTATTCTTTTGTGTCTCCGTGTGTGTGTGTGTGTGTGTGTGTGTGTGCAGTTGGCTAATTGCAGGCCCTGATTGGACGATTGTAGACAGATTTGGACCCCACCTTTCAGCAAAGGACGTGGGTGGGAAGTGAAGATGGATGAAAGTTGACCTTTAGACATTAAAATTGAAGAGAACGATGTCCATCATGTCCAACATGTCCACCATTTGTCTTGTTCTTATTCGAGACTCATTACTGAAATGAACAGTTGGCAAAAAAAAAAAAAAAAAAAAGATAGCCCATAGTTCCACTTTAACCCTTTAAATCAGCCAATCAACTGAGACATGTCAGAAGTTTCCTTCTTTAGTTCTGCACTGGAGCTACGAGGCTAATGTAGTTAACACACACAGGTTGGGGGAGTTAATGTAAAGTATTTGTACATAAACAGTTTAAAAAGAGAATATGGAAATCAGATTGGAACTATATTAGCATCTAAATCACTTTAACATGCGATTGTGGTAAACTTTGCGCTGAGAAAGGAAGTGACTCAGTTTTAAGAATTCAGAGCTACGACTGTTTTTTTTTTTTTTAGCTCTGTGACGTTCTTTTGTGTATGTTCATAGATGACTGTGTGTTTCCACAAAGGTAGCAACAACTGCACAAACTGCTAGCTATAAGCTTCCTTTACTTGTTAGCTACATTAGCCTTTGGTGCGAAGCTTCAAATGCTGAACATGTCTTGGTTGATTGATTATAATTAGGAGAACACTGTATGCATATTTCTGGCTGTACTTTTTCTGTCCCGGTGTAAGACCTGTCCTGCTGTTTACTTTTCTGAAGCTAACGTCAATTTGCATATAATGTGATACATGCGTAAGCTCAATGGAATTTCACTCGACTGCACCAGCAAGTGATGCAACACACCAGGTGTGTGTGTGTGTGTGTGTGTGTGTGTGTGTGTGCCTGCCTGAAACCATGTACAAAACCACAAGCATCGCTGAACATGGAGGATATAAATCTTATCACAGTACATCTTGCATCTTGCTTTAAAAAAAAAGAAATTTTAAAAATCAAAGATAAAAATGAATAAGTATGTAAATGTCCAAAAGTAAAAATGGTGTAATTTTAAGGGCAAAAGTGTACAAAATGTTGTTTTTTTTTTACAATTGCAATGAACTCAAGAAATAGAAGTACTAGGTACTTTCATACAACATATCAAAATAAAAACATTTAAATGTTAGTAAATGTCTAGCATTCTCTTAGTTAATAATTTGATGTAATTAAATTAAAAGTGAACCTGAAATATAAAGCAGACTTTACCATGTAAAATTAATAAATAGATATTTATAATAAAATGTTTATAATGTTAAAGTACTATATTAAACTTTAAGGTTGTTAATTAGATATAAAACATTTTTGTGTAATTATGGTATAATATTTGCTTATATATCTTGTACATTAATGAAATAATATCTACACTAACATCCATAATTATTTGACAAAATTTAAATAAATCAATATGCAAAGTAGGAACTCATGTTTTTAAACCTGCTTTAATCTGAAACAGTTTTGAGATAAGTTAAAAACTGAATTTGTTACAATTGTAACATGAAAACTGTACAGCTAATTTCAAAAATTGATACAAGGATGAGTTTAAATATTTTTTTTTAAATGAATTTAAAATATATTCTTCTCAGTAAAAAGTACATAAATTCTACCAGTATAAATTTACAACTATTTAATGTTTGTTTTATTTATTTATTTATATCAGTATAAACGTAATTCATGTAACATACACTAAATTAATTTTCACACATTTTCTTGTGGAGTAATACATTTGTGCCTGTAGTTAAATTAATTCACATCTCATTTTAAACTTATTTAAAGTGAATTTTTTAAATTCTTGTTGTAAACATTCGCAGGTTCTGAAACCGGTGCCCTTGTGTACTACGTCGTCTTTCTGGAACTTTCTCAGGAGAAAGTGTGATTCTTCTTATTTTTCCTTGTCAGCCGATTTGTGATTTGTGTCAACATGCTATTTGTTCTCTCTCTCTCTCTCTCTCTCTCTCTTAAACACACACACACACACACACACACACACACACACACACACACACACACATATTCCCAGCACCTTCTAAACCCGTCCTCATTTTGAAATATGGTACAAATCCTCCCATGTGACCTAAGAGAAGAAAAACATGGCGTTGAGGGATAGAAAAGTAAGAAATGAAAGCAAGAAGGAAAAAAGAATGGGAAAACAAAGAGGTAAATGAGAGGCAGACAGAAAAAGACAGTGTTTGGGCTGCATCTGTGGTCTGTAATGATATTAATCGGGGCGTGTTCCTGCATGTGTCGTATGTTGCATTGTGAAACGTTGTTGCAGAGCAGATGATGGGAATGCGTTTTATTGCTCAATACATCAATACGTTCCTGCTTAGTGTTGAGTGATCTACGATGTGTTGTGTCGAATGAAATCTAATAAAACTTAACAACACATGTCACGATGCATGTACAAACATTTTTGCATTTGACATTATTAATGTTGCTGGCTGTCAGAAAGCAGATTGATGTACATCTGTTTCGTGTGACGTCACATATTTAGGACCAAATGATTGTGGAGTTACAGATCGGTATCGCCTTCAATGTGTTGCGCAAAGATATTCGATTTTACTCCAGTCCAAAAAGCCCTGATCGCCCGAGACGGATAGTAGTGCCTGTCAACGATGACAGATTAGCTAGTAGTTTATTAGTTAGTACCAAGCTAGTACGCATTACATGAAAAGGTAAGTTTAGGAAGAAGATAGCTAGTTAATAGCTAGTTAAAGGCTAGTTAATGCCCATTCATTAATGTGATAGCAATTTTATCTAAGTACAGCACCTGTCAAATCAAATATCTCTGAAAATACAGCCACGGATTTACGCCTCAGCCTGCAGGTAGGTCTAGCTAATGCTACCTATCTAAGTAGCTATCTAGGATACACAGTTCACTAGTTCACAAATAACGAAACACAAATGTTTGTTTCTGTTTATAAAGTAAGTGATACTGCTGTTTACTTACTCGACCTGGCGATACTTTGCTGGTTTGTTTGTCGCAGCCATATTAATGGGTGGAGAACGTGTGTAATCGTTGATATGGTGAAGTTTTCTGCAAGGAGATGTTTACTGAACATTTATGAAAGGAGTCTCCAGCGTCAGCACATTGGAGTTTTGCGGTTTCTTCTGTCTTACACGTGAAAGTGAGGGAATTAATGTTCCTAGCGGTTATAACATAACATAAGTGATTCCAGGAACGAACTTGTTGTTAAATGTAACTATAAATGGAAAAAAGTAAATGGATAAAAATACAATACTTTGACCTGATGTGAGGGACTTGATGTGCACATCTACAAAAGAACAGAAACTGTGTGTATGTGTGTGTATCTGTTCATGTATGCTGTGCCCGCCTGTGTATCTTATCTGTGTATGTGTGTATGCAGCTGGGTAATTGCAAGCCCTGATTGGACGACTGTGGACAGATTTGGACCCCACCATTCGGCAGAAGAAGGAAGGAGGACGAATGAGTTCTACGTGCCTCAACGGGTTGAATAGAACGGTGTTCACCTTGTCCATTTCTCAGTCACTGGTCACATGATGAGCTTAACAATTTTTTTCCCCTCACAACATCAGATGAATACGACTTTTCCCTCATAACAGAATCAGATCAAGCTCTAGTGATTTCCAGACATAACAACTGGTATATGTTTACATGTTTGTGTATGTGTCTGTCTGCAAGTGTCCTCTGCTGCCATGTGGTTAGATCTTTTCTGTTCTTGCGTTCCTCCCGGTTATTCTGCTATTGCTGTTAGCGTGTACTGTTGTATCACGATACAGGGTTTCACTGTACGATGCGACGTCAGAAAGATGTAAATTTGAATCCCAGTGGTGGTACAGTCCAAGAGAGTTCTGCCCTCCAAGAAGGACAAAGGTTCCCCATTTCCCCTAACATTTATATCAATTTGAGATAAAATTGTACGTTAAAAAAATTTCGATTTTAAGAAAGGTTTCCCCAACCAGGTGAGTTCAGAAAGGTTGCAAACTCTTCTGAAAGGTGTAGCCGCTATCTTCAGAGGAAATGTGTTAGATCTCTCACTCTCACGTTGGTAACAGGGGCGATGCAATGGAGGAGATCGAGCTCAGTCATGTGATTTTGAGGAAAAATAGGTAAAAAATAAATCCAGGCATGGTTTCATAGTTTGACTGTTTTATTGATGAGTGTGTGTGCCATGTCTGTGCGTATTCGTGTCTTTCCATGTTTTTCCTACAGCGGTCTTGCATTTTGTATCGTTCTCAGCTTCTTGAATTCTCATGGATAAAAATCATCTGCCCACTAACTAAATGTCAGTAGGCGTGTTTTATTTCGTCCAAATCTACTGATTAAAAACCTCACACGTGAGCCTTGACTCGTGGTCACTCCTGAGCCAAGAATCAAAAGTATTTGTTCATTTCTCCACGGATGACATTGCATGTGTGTGTATGGACAGACAGACTACCCCGTGTGTGTGTGTGTGTGTGTGTTGGTATTTTCTGCAGGTTTTCCAAACAGCCGCAGCTCCCCTGTGTGGCTTGGCAGTGTAACGTCATTAAAGAGAGCACTGATGGGAACGGGTCAGTGATAACGAAACAAGCCAGGAATTATTATTTTACACTCAAAATATGTTAGACTGAGAGAAAAACATGAACATGGAGTTAACATCATCAACTGACAAATCAGTATATGAGGGTGACATCTAGAGAGTTGACCTAACCCTCTCCAAAATTAGTTTTGGACATATTCTTGTTTTAATTTGATCATTTATTAATTTCTGGGAATACAGTTAGCATTCGTTTGATGATTCATCCTGTACTAGTCTTGTGTTTGTCCAATCAAATGCTCTCTAGGACATATACATATGTAAGTCCCGCCCCTGGGGGTGTGTCTTGCTGTGCAGAAGCAGTGCATTAGTAGAAAACATGGTTGTGTTTTTGGCAGTGCGTCTTTCTGCGCACTGTTCTCTTTTCCGTCTATCTTTTATTTGGAGTTTATTCAGTTAGGCGAGGGTGGAATTTGGCAGTTATCTAGAGGTTAGAAATCCTCCACAGTTGAAAAGAAGGTTCTAGCTGTTCTCCATGTTTAGCTAGCTGTCTAAGATACTGTTAGGTTTGTTTGGCTTCGGCAGGGGTGTGTGGCGTATCTCGAATGCTATTGGCTGTAAATCAGGCAAGCAGTTCAACACATCGTGACTCTGACTTCCTGTTTTAAAATGAAATACGTTGACATACAAAATCATATTAACTATTTTAAATGCATCGTATATAATATACAAAACAATATATGTTATTTCTGAAACTACAAAAAAATAAAGTACAGGCACTGTGATTTATTTCCCAGTGAACACCTGTTATCTTGTTGTATGGGGTTCTGACTGATCAGCTTCCAAAAACTCAACTTTCATGCTAATACTTCTGTAGTAATATGATCCCGTAGCTTGCTAACTAGCCAAGTTGACGTTCCGCCTTAACTCGGAGCATCTGCATCATACAGCTGCATTGCATTCTGGGAGTTCGAGTCCAGCATTCGCACCAACGTCTCCCCTACTTCTACGCTGAATTTCTCTTTAATATAACATTGTACATTGCTGGAAAATTGTGACTTCTACTGCTAACTTTTCGCAAAATAACGAAAATACAGCACCGTCCAACAAATTCGCACCAGAATCACTAAACACATCACAAAAATGTCAATCTAATCATATTCAGTGTGTTTCAGGTTTCAGGTTGGAGGTTCCTATTTGGATTCAGGGTTAGAGAAATGCTCTGCTGCAGAGGTCTACGTGGAACCTTTAATGGTTCTTCGTCATGACAAACCTAGATTTGACCTTTTGTAACATAGGGGCGTGAAGGTCATGTTGTAATCAGTTTTTCTTTCGTTCCTTCATTCAGATAGCCATGTTGCTTTGTTTCAAATCAGTTTCCTTACTACTCTGAGGAACACGATTGTCGTCTGGAGGATTTCCTGGGCATGAATGGCAACCCCCATGAGTGTCATGAGACCTGAGACCTGGAGAACAAACGTACACTTTTTTAACTGTTTGCTCGCAGCCCTTTGGTTCAAGGTTGTGTTTACAGTGAGTTATGGGGCGGTGAGCATCAGAGAGCGGCCGTCAGTCGGACTCTGTATCGGGTGTCCCATCACGCACACTCTCTCCACTCTAGGGTTCTTCAACTTTCACACACACCTTAGATGTCATGGCGACCTGGGTGGCAGAGTGGTTAGCAGGGATTTACATAAAAACACTCACTCACACACACACACACACACATACTGAGTAGCAGGCCGGTTCATGCTAAACTACACGTGCCAAGATACACAGTCTTACATTTGCATTAAAAATATATGATCGAAACGAACACACACACACACACACACACACACACACACACACACACACGTTCGTCGCTGCTTTGAAGGCGTTTCACAGAATGTTTGCTGATGCAAATTAGCCAGCGCTCAGCGGTGTGTCTGCAGATCATCCAGCTCAGAGAGGAATGTGTGTCGTGTTGTGTTTTCTTTCTTCTCCTCTCTTTACTTCCTTCACTTCTTCTTTTATTTTTCCACCTCCATCTCTCTCTCTCTCTCTCTCGCTGGTCCTGACTCAAAGGTAACCATGTTCTTTTCATGTTTCCGACCCGCAAACTAGACGTTAATCTGCTCAAACTGCAACTATCATCGACTCAAATGAATTATGTGTATGTTCTTGAATGGTTGATGAATCATAATTTCAAAGAAAATTTCAGATCTTTGACGCATTTCAGTATATACAGTATTGCGAAAATAATTGTAAATGTTTCTGAAACTATTTCAGAATAAAAGATAATTAAATATTCTATAATCTGTAAGTAATCTAAATAAAAAAAAAACAAATTCAATTAACATTTGATGTGATGATTTGCTTTTAGAACAGCATCAATTCTTTGTTCTAAGGATCTTGGAGAGCTTCTTTATGTAAGGAATAAATCATGACAGGGTATGCTGTTAAAGGAAAATAATCAGTATTAGTATTATAGTAATTTTTGAACGACATGTTTCACCTTTTATTTGTTTATAATTATGTTCCATGTTGTGGAAGGTCCACTGTCATTATTTATGTTATAGCAGCTATAAGCAGTCGTTCTCCCAGTTAATAAAACAAAAATATGCAGCTTGTCGTGTTTCCCATAAAACGCAACGTGTAAACTCCTCTGTCCTGAAGATGTCATAAAACTTACAGTTACAGCTTTACCTCTGTCTTTTACAAGGTGCTGACACTGGAGACTCCTTCCAGGGTTATTCTAAGAGTTCTAAGGGTTCATTGGTTAATTAAGGATTATTAGCCTCCTAAAAGGTTCTACTAGAAAGCCCTTCTTTTAGGGAAACACTCTGTTGTAAGGTTCTACATAGAACCTTTATGGATTCCCCACAGAAGGGCAACCGAAGAACCCTTAAGGACTGTAAGTTTTCTCTTTCTTCTTTCTCTTCCTCTCTGTGGGATGGAGCTTGGCGTGTGCGAGGCATCGTGTTGCCTCAGATTTAGCTCTTTGATTCAGCGGCTTTGGAGATTATTCCTTCTTCTCCGAGAGGAAGACAAACAGACCTCCCTGGGTGTATACGGGAAAGCTATGTGTGTGTGTGTGTGTGTGTGTGTGTGTGTGTGTGTGTGTACCCAACCCGTACCAGCTGTGCGTGCGGCATCGACATATGGTCGCCTGTGTTCGGTGTTACGAGCATTCACGCGTGTTTGTGTGACTGTATGTGACTTGCCCGAGTACAACACATGAAGTAATGAAAGGTTATTTATAGAGAGCAGCAGAGACGAGGGATTAAACACATGACCATTCTCACAAGCACCTGGGAGTTTAGACCTCGAGTTATGAGTGTTCTTATGAGTGCAATATGAACGTTCTCACAAAAAAGCCTTTGTACAAGATCTCTAAAGCATTAGAAAGGAACACTGAGAATGTTAGTTCTGAATAACTTTACTCAGCTCTTAAAAGAGTTAGAAATAGAGCGAAGACTGATCAGTCTAAGTTTTATACCACATTGTTGAATTCTGGATTCTGATTGGTCAGATTTATTTTCTATCGCAGCAGCTCTGACAGTAGTGCAGCTAGTTTATATTAATGCATTGCTCTATTACTTTATCGTTTCTATAGCAACAGCTTATATAGCAATAGGATTTTTAAAAAATGCCTATTTTTTTAATATGGTGATGTTTTCGCTGAGGAGACAGTTTTTACGATTTGTGGTTTCTCAGCTGCGTTTTTTTTTTGTCTTATTAACTTCAAGAAAGAGAAGAAAGAGAGGCTGGTGAGGGAACGAGTGTTTAGTAGCAACGCCTCATCTTCACGTCAGAGGAGATGAGCAGCTGGAGCAGAGCAGAATCTCAGGGTTTGGTAATTACTGTCATTTTGACACAACATGAACCCACTATTAAAGTTATTGGTTAGGATGTTAATTAGAAGGTTACAATTTGAACACAAAGGTTCCTGGTTCTAACTGCAGGATTAATGGAGAAGATTTTGGCCCCGATCCTGTGAAAGTTATCGACTATAAAAGCCGACTTTACTTCGGAAGATTTTTTTTGGGATTTTGCTGCCGAGACAAAGAATTGTTTGGTTGCGAGTTGAACTCAGTGGTCTTAGAATGCATAATGTAAGGATTCAGAGCCACCGTGACCAAAAACAGCCGACGGCAAAGCCACCAATAAACTATTCCCCCAAGAATGTTTGCTTTTTCTGCATTTCCGGATCACACTGATTGATGGCGTGAACGGAACGTAATAACGCGGTTTAATCACAGGTCTTAGAGGTCGTTAGAGGATCTTCACTGTATACTCTGACATGGAGGACACACGCTATCATACAGTCTGTTATAGAATTCAGCTAAGATTTTATTGGGATATCATACTGTGTGACAATTAATAATCTTAAAGGATCTCTGCAATCAGCTTAGCTAACAGGCTAACGAACAGGCGACACAAAATGACAGCGATCTGGACATAATTTCATGATTAATAACTGCAACCAAAGAAAAGCAGGCTGCAAACGGTGCTCTGCGATAATATCGAGAGGAGGAACTACAGCATCATCCTACAATACAACTAACCCGATAAAATATCTTAAAGATAAAACTCAGCATGAGGCGTCAGCATCGCTAGCAAAAAATGCTGGCTAGGCGAGAAAAAAAAAGTCTACAGACGAGGAGGAGTGAAAATAACAGCTCTTATGTTATAGCATGTTGTTGTTGAGGATCAGTTGCTATCAGTCGACGGATTCTGATGCAATAAAAACAAAAACTCCACCCTACTCGTCTAAGCTAACTAATGTAGCCAGATAATGCACTTCATTTAGTTTTTTTTTTTTGTTCTAATTTGGTTCTAATCCCTCGACATGGAGGTCACTGGCTCAAATCCCAGCACTGACCTCCTGCTTTCCCTGCTCACGATCCCTACTGTGAATAAATAAGGGTTCCTTAATAACCTATCAGGGTGCGGTGTGGTACAGTAGAGGATGGCAGAACCTCAGGGGGGAACAGGAAGAGGGAGATGTTGACCCAGAGCGGCAGGGGGGCACTCCGAGGAGGAAACAACCCCTGAGGGGGTGTATGGATGGATGGATGGATGAGAGAGGAGAAAGTAGGAAAAAGCTTCGCAGATTGATGACTTTGTGAGGGGGTCAGGAACAGGACATGTGCCGTGTATGTGATATGAAAGCGAATGAGAAAAACAAACTGAGGTTTGAGGTTATTTTAGATCGTCTTGAAACTAGCATTTTTTTTCAGACCAAGTACTAATACGAGTATGCTTTTTTTTTCTGATACTGATACTGAAGCAAGTAACCTACATATCATTCAGGAACGTCATGGCACATTTTCTCTAGTTTATATAGCGTCCATGAAAATCTCACGTGTGTGTTAATGCACGTACGCTACCAGCTTTATTCTTTATAACGTTAGCGAGTTGATTTTAAATGAAGCGCATTAGCTAGCTATGTTAGTCAGCTTGAATTGAGCGCTTCTGTACGTTTTTGTTTTCATTGCGTGAGAATCTCTCGTTGTCGATGACGATAGTGATCATCAACAACAACAGCAGACTGCTGGAACATAAGAGCTGTTATTTTCACTCACCTAGCATTGTCCGCCAGTGATACACTCCTCATGCTGAGTTTTATGTTTAAGATGATTTACTTGTATTGTAGGAAGATACCATAGTTCCACCTCTTGATATTTTCACACAGCACAATTTGCAGTTTCCTTTGATGGCATCATTAATCGTGAAATATGTCCAGATCGCTGTCATTTCATGTTGTCTGTTCATTAGCATAACAACGTACACTAGACTTAAATTGGTCTCTGTGTATCCCTAGTTTAAACTAGCACTGACGATAAAGGTGGCGTTTTCAGACAAACATGCTTTTGATTACTTCCATTTCTTCATGTCAGTCCAGGTGTGTGTCTGTGTGTGTATATGTGTGTGTCTGTGTGTGCTAAGCAGCCTGAAGGGATAAATTCCTTCTCTATAATCCAGCGTCTCTCCTGTGTTCTCCATACCTCCTTCAGTCCCATTTTTACATCTTTGTGTATCTAGAGAGAGAGAGAGAGAGGGAAAGAGAGAGACCCTATCTCTTAAATGGTTCTATGTATAACCCTATCCCTATCTATGTAGAACCTCTAAAGTTTCCCTAAGAGGAACATCCAAAAAAAACTCTTAAGGGTTCGGAAGTTCCTCGAAGGTTTAAAGGTTCGCTACATCATCTAAATCGGGTTCTCCAACTAAAGGTACACTCTTAAAAAATTGACTTCCATTGTCCATCCCTATCTCTGTAGAACCATTAGGGAATCCTGAAGGGTTCTAAAGGTCCTTAAAATGTCCTCTAACTCACACTCTCCACCTCAAGGTACACTTTTTTTTTATTATTAGTAAAGGTTTTATTTAGATTAAGAGCTCTTCATTTGACCATCTGGGAGAACCTTTAAAGGTTCTATGTAGATCCCCCAGAGGAACAACCAATGAACCCTTGAGGTTTTACAGGTGGACTACACCATCTAACTCGGTTCTCCAGCTAAAGGTATGAAATGTGCACTCTTGATGGAACATGAAGTGAAAAGGGTTACAGAGAAAGGTACTATTTAGTGCTCTTTTTCCTGAGTGTGTGTATGTGTAAGTAAGCAGTGCTCCCTCTACTGGTGGCCATGTTTCTGTGGAACCCCTCGGTACTCCTCGGGGTCATATCACTCTTTTCCCAGTTGAGAAGTCAGTGGGTGGTCGTCCTCTCTCTCTCTCTCTCTCTCTCTCTCTCTCAGCTGTGGGTCTGTATACATGCTGTAAGGTATAATTCCTATAAAAGGGTTCTGGTGTGTGTGTGTGTGTGTGTGTGTGTGTTGGGGGTTCTTGGTGCCTGTGGCGTTTGGTCAACCCTGCTGTGTAATGTGCTTCCTCTTCTTCACTTACACATTCCTGTAGTCCATAACACACACAAACACACACACACACACTGCTTTTTCTACTGCTGGTAGAACCATCGCTAAGTTACAAACTCTCTCGCTCTCTCTCGCTGCTTCGGCTGATTTATTCTCGCTCGTGTTTTCTCAGGCCCACATGGTCCTGGAGTTTGCACTAGAGCAGCTCAAGCAGAACCGATGTCATTCAAACCCCAGTTAAATAAATGACCCTGTAAATTTCCCCCAATAATGAGAGAGGCAGTGATGAGGAATGTGTGTGTGTTTGTGAGAGATGGAGAGAAAGTAGTGGTCAGCTACAGCATGGTGACTCTCTCTCTTTCTCTCTTTTTTTGTGGTGAATGGGACCTGAGGGAGGCGTTAGCGTAGCCCACCCAGACTCGGCACTCACTGGGAGCCACTAATCTTCAGCTCTGTAGGAGAAACGCCATTTTCTGACTACAATATTGATAACTTTTGCATTCTCTCTCTCTTTCTGATGCTCTGAGGCTCAGGTGTTTTCGTGTTTCGTCTTTCAGGGTTCTCATCTCTTACCTCTTTTCCATTTACACCAGCACAAAGCTGGAGACAGCTCAAGAAACGGACAAGCTTTTTTCGGCTAGCTTCCACTGTTTCACGATCCGAACATTACATAACGGCTACATTACATAATGCATGTGGGAGTTTTTTTAATCAGGGGTGGACAAACGATAAATTCATGAGCTGAATTCATTCCAGGCAAGTGAATGCTCCAGTGTGCTGTCCAGTCCTATGTTTTGGTTGCCTGGAAACTGACCAGGTTAAAAAGTGGTAGCTGACGTAATTTGATAACGTATAGCGAGCTAACTAGCTGGTTAAGTACATTAATACAGACTAAGGGAAAGAGACGAGTTTATGAATTCCTAGTGATGAAACGACTGTTGCTATAATGTATAATCTATAAAGTGAAAACGTGAAAAGTTTTTTTAATTAATAAAAAATTGCAATTGTTGGCAAATTGCTATGAGATGAGCTCTTATAGGAAAATAAATCACTGAACCCTTTCTTTCTGAGCTTTATACAGTATCTATATCATTTCGGCAGTGGAATTTCATTGGCTTTCTGCCTTTTCTGTTGAGAGCAGTGTGTACAATCTGATTTATTGCTGCCACTGTGATCTGCTACAGTCTCAGCGTGGAATCGAGCAGCGCTTCTCAGTTCCGCTGTGAAATAGTAGCGGATCCAGATGTCATTTTTTTTTTAGCGACATGTGACGGCTGGGACTCGTCGAAGGCTCGCTCCGTACATGATGCCTAGACTGATCATCCCTCACAGCAGCAGCAATAAATCATATCTGCTCGCTAGGGTGGTGTCAGAGAGAATCTGTAGGAATTATAAAGAGTGAGGCTGATTTTTACAGGAATGAGGTCATGAAAAAAGGTGGAGTGACAAATTTGTGTCAAGGACAAACCGTAAAACATCACCACTGTCAGTCAGAAGATTACGTGTGTTAGTATTTTAGGAGAATTCGAGAGATGGTTTCGTGTATGAAAGATACTCATGTGATCTATGTGGTTTGGAAAGGTTTAAATGGCTAAGTTTAGGATGAGGGTCGGGGTTAACACTCAAAGCTTTTGAAATTATTCATATACTGGGTTTTTCAGCCCAGTTTGGGTGATAAACACTGTAAGAGTGTTTATATATATATCTTTCTTACAATGTGCTTTACGTTTTACACGAAAATGAATGTAATGTAATGTAATCTAAGGTCTTGTATTATCACACATATCATCATAAATATATTTTAAAAAATGGATCAATAAATTAATGAAAGAAATGGACTAATCATGCATGTTTACGAGTTAATGTTGAGAGCACAGTTCAAAAGCTTGTATAAAAAGAGCTCACCTCGCATGGCTGCTAGTACATATTTTCATATATTCACCCTCCCCCCCCCAGAAGAACAGGTTTTCTTCCAGGAATGACTATTTTCCCAGTCCCTGCTGATAAAAAGCATCCCCACCATATGACGCTATCATCACCATGCTTCACTGCGAAGATTATGTTCTCAAGTGTTTGACCTCCACCAAACGTAGCACATTGTGCCAAGGCCAAAACGTTCAGTTATGGTTTCAACAAACTAGACAGCCTTTTCCGTGTGTTTTGGCATACTAGATATGAAAACGCCTTTTGATAGACAGCAAAAAAAAAAACCTTGTGAACGCAGCTGAATCGGGGCTGTGTTTCTCAAAAGCATTACAGCACAAAGATCGTTGTTAAATGATAAAGCGAGCCTCACTATGAACATTCTCTCTAGCAGTCAAGATGATCTTATAAATTTACAAACTGGGTCAGGACAATTACCTGCTTCACACCCTTTCTCACAGACACACACAGACACACACTCCTCCATACCGTAACACACTGTCTAAACTCTGGGATTTCATGGTCTTCCCATATATTTCACTGAGTGAAGCTCTGTGTGAGCTCAGTGACCCCAGTCCTCATAAACGCCCCCTCTCCAGGCCCGAGAAGAAACAAAAAAAAAAGTCTACGAGATGCCTTTAAAAGTCCAGGAGGTTTTAAATTTCTCTGGTTGGTGGTTCTCTGAGAGAAAAGCATCTCAGCAGGGTGTTTATGTGGGTGTGCATGTTTCTGTGAACTCATGGCACATGATGTAAGAGCTTGTGTGATTATTAATCATTAATTATTATGAATAGGACAGAACAGGATGTAATAGTGGGAGGTGGAAACTAACCGTCCTGGCAGTTGGCAATAGTGATATAAACTAGAAACTAGAAAGCTTTTTTTGTTTGTTTGTTTTTTTTTGGTTAGAACTTTATGATCTTTCCATTGTTCTCTAAACTTCAGCAAACTTGTGCAACTAAAGAAATCATGTCCTGCTGTTATGTCATATGGTGTGCATGTCACTTGATTTCTTTGAATTCAGTTTGTCATAGAATTGTAGGAAAATTAGTTTATATTCTCTATAACATGACAATACTCAAAACTCCGAATAAATCAGATAAATCCCCTTCTCCTGGTCCGTAACACCTTATTCTGAGTGAGTCAGCATCTTTTCAGTGTGCTAGTTACTCTAGTAAATAAAACCCACAAGCTTTTGCTAATCATTGAAATGGAATTATATCGAACAGGCTAAAATATGAACTAGAGTTATAGTAAACTAGCTAAATATGAATTAGCATTAGAGTAAATGAAGGCAAAGCAGTTAATGAAGAAAAATTAATGGTAGTAAAGTTCACAGTAAAATGGCATTATAGCTAACAGGCAAAAATATGTACTATATAGAAAACAGGCTAAAATGTAAACTATAGTAAACAGATACACTATACACTAGCAATAAAGAATATGAACTAGCATTATTGAAAACTTATTTGTGAACTAGCATTATAGTAAACTTATTTGTGAAATATGACCTACCATTAGAGAAAACCAGCAAAAAATGTAAACTAGCATTATAATAAACAAGCTAACATATGAGCTAGCTTTATAGAAAACAGCTTACAACACATCACAGTAAACAGACTAAAATCACCCCTAAACTATAGCATTTTAGTAAACATGTTAAAATATTAACTAGCATTCTAGTAAACTAGCTAAATTATTAACAAGCATTATAGATAAGAGCTAAAAAGTATTAATTAGCATGAAAATTAGCTCTTTAAAACCAAGCTAAAATTATTCAATTGATTTAGCTTGTTTTCAAAGACTTTTTTTTCCAAAGTGATCAAATTGCCTCTCTCTCTCTCTCTCTCTCTTTCTCTCTCTATGTGTGTATGTGTGTGTCCACGAGTGTGAGTGATTTACAAGTGGTCAAGGGTGCACATATATCACTTTCCTTATTGACTTCACTATATAAACTGTTTTCTAATTCACATTTTCAGCCTTTAGCAACGTGGAAGTGTGTGTTTAAGTACACGCTCTACACCGCTCCCCCTTCAGCTCATGCTAGCTGTCGTGTGTGTGACTGTTATTACACGGTGGACAGTGTAGAGTTGTATAAGTGTCAGGTGAGGAGAGCTGCAGAGGCGTAAGATAGTGAGGATGGTGCTGTCTGTGCCGTCATGGCTGTAATTTTGTGCTGAAGACCCCTCTGGCTACATCCGGTGTATCTGCTGTGTGTGTGTGTGTGTGGTTCAGATTGTGAAATATGACATGGGAGGTCTGTACAGAGGAAGATGATTTATGTGCCACTAATAAGCGGTTTGTTAGTTTTCGTCGGGCGAGAGAGAGCACGAGCGCTTCAGTGGGAGGTGTAGAATGCTGTCCTTACAGGAACACCCGGGAAAAAAACTTGTTTGGAAGATTATAAATATAAGCTTTGGTAATATGTTTTTTTTTTCTCATCACAATCCATAAAGCGCTTCCTCACTTTGTCCTGCTTAATACCGCAAATGAGCTGTTGATGACAAAGACTCCATTTGAAGCCTTCCAGCTTCAATCAGCGTAATCTTCGTAATGACGAGAGGTTTCAGTTATTGGGACGCAGCCAGATGCTCAATTACTGGCGATAAGAATCTTGCCCCAATCTACATCCTGTCTCCACATTAAGACATTTTTATGTCTGTACGGTCAAGAGGTTTAAGTGATAAAGGAAAAAAAAAAATTTTTTTTTTAATGGGTTATTGGCTGGCTTTAAGCAACTGATCACTTAACGCCAGCATGCTTGGCAAACAAAGCTGCCAATTTAGTTGAAATTAAAAGTTTTGACATGTTCCCTGCTTCCAGGATATGGATCCTTTACACTGTATGATTTTTGGCCTGATTTCGCTGTCGCATACAAAAATCACACATGCTAAAAAAAGAATACTTTAGTCATGAGTTGAGAGCTTTGAGGCGGGCTTTGAACATGTAATGTACGCGCTCAGTGGTGTCTGATGTCATGACCAAAGATGGTCGATAATAAAAACTTGTCTGAAAGCCAACAATAGGAGGACGGCATAGGATGATGTGAAACTGGAAATGAACTGTGAAGTAAAAATGTTTACTGTTTCAGCTAGCGATCATTTAAAAATACTGAGCTGCTCACATTATTTAATACAACCTTACCAGCCGACATTTCCGGGTCCTCCTGCAGTGAGCTGCAAAGCGATTGGACAGAAAAAATATCCATATCATCTCAAGCGCACTTTGACGAATGGGTGTTTCATGTTGTCCTCTTTTAACCCCGCCACGAATGCCTCCAAGCTCTTCTTCACCTTTTAAAACAAGATTTCTCCAGGCACAATACTGCTACCATTATACCAAGGACCTGTTTGTGTTTTCTGCTCGAGTCCAGACCATGCTGTCATCCATGTCATTTTCTTTAATCACAGGTCTAAACATGGAAATAAAATGTTTCAAAAACATACTATGTCAAAACCAGTTCTAAAAAATTCATACTTACAGTTATCCAGAAAATCCAGAAAATGTACAAACTAGTATTAAAGCTAACCAGGCTAATCTCCCGTTACAGTAAAAAGGGAAAAAGAAACATGAACTAAATACGCTAAAAATATGAACTAGCAGTATATTAAACAGGCTAAAACATAAAGTAGCATTATATTATACAGGCTAAAACACAAATTAGCATGATAATAAACAGGCTAAAATATGAACTAGCATTATAGTAAACAGGCTAAAACACAAATTAGCATGATAATAAACAGGCTAAAATATGAACTAGCATTATAGTAAACAGGCTAAAACACAAATTAGCATGATAATAAACAGGCTAAAATATGAACTAGCATTATAGTAAACAGGCTAAAACACAAATTAGCATGATAATAAACAGGCTAAAATATGAACTAGCATAATAGTAAACAGGCTAAAATATGAACCAGCATTATAATAAACAGGCTAAAATACAAATATGGCATGATAGTACACCTTTTTCTACTAGCAGAGACAGGTGTGTAACCGTTTGCTTAGTTAGCAACTTCAGCTGTTCTTTGTCTATAGTTTATATTTTCAAGCGAGTCGAAACCTCTTAGATCTGACATCTAATATTCTGAAATGTGGAACATTAGTTAAGACTTTCTGGACTGAGAAGTGCTGTGTGTATGTGTGTGTATGTGTGTGTGTGTGTGTGAGACAGTGCGACAGTGTGCAGGACTGATGAAATCTCACAGAAGTCCAGCTCCAAATAGAGATAGAAGAGACGTTGAGATAAAGATACACACTAACATCACTTTTAATTTAGTAAAGCTAAGAATGAGATATTACTCAAACTGCAGGTGTTCGTCTTGCAGCTGCACACACTCTGAAACAAACGCACACACACACACACACACACACACACACACACACACACACACACACACACACACACATTTTTTTGTGTGCTTAGTAGCAGCTGCCTGAATTTCTCAGCAGGATTATGAGACTTCTATAAGAGTCTGTTGTGCGTGCGCACGTGTGTGTGTGCGTGTGTGTGCGTGTGTGTTCTCTGAAATGTCTGAAAGTGAAAGACGACTCCATGACTTTAATAAACACCTACAGCCTTTACACACACCCACACACAGCGTAGGAGTCAGAAGATTTGAGTCACACACACACACGTTCACCAAGTTTACAAATCAAATCATTTGCAATACTCCATAAGGCCGTATGATTAATGGATCTTCAGTCAGCTGAGAATTTCGCAGGAAAACGCAGTAATTAAGAGTTATAACTGCTGAATTCATCTTGTTACTTTTCCAGAATGATCATTAGAGCCACAGCCGACGTCTCATCCATCACTGACCCCGCATTTGGCATCGGAGCCGCCGGCGGTCCTCCAGGCCAATCCCATGATCCCATGCACTCATGACATCACCATACCAGTAAGCAGAAAACACATTAAGCTTCCGGTCCTCTCTGAAATCCAAAATCAGGGCTATGTAAATAAACACACTGTCTGTCACTGTTATAAACAAAGTGAACATAAACCCTGGCGGCCATTTTGTCCAAGCAGTGTTGACTGCCGTATCCCCTTCTGTTGAACTGTTCCAGCCTCATCAAAGTGTGTTAGGAAATAGCTATCTAGCTAATGAAGCTATTATATACAGTAAGGTATTGAATATAGCTACTAGCTAGTGTTACATGAAGGAATTTTCACTGGAGAAACTAAACATATCAAACCATTAAATAAAACGGGGTATTAAATAATCTGGCGTTACACCAAGATACTATATGGAACTAGCGTTAAACAAGCTAATCCAGGAACTACAGTAATCAAGCAAATGTAATAACACACCAGCTAGCATTGTAGGCTAAACAAAAACTAGCATTATAGTAAACAAGCTATCTCATTAACCAGCATTATAAACAGGCTAAATTAATACCTAGCATCATAGTCAACAAGCTAACTAATTAACTAGCATAATAGTCAACATGGAAACACAAGCTACTAAAAGGATAAAGCACAAGCCAGCTAGGATTATATTTAAAAGGTTAACTCATTAACTAACTATATAGTCAACAGACTAAAACACAAGCTAGCATTGTAGTAAATAGGCTAGGTAATTAACAAGCATTATGAACAGGCTATGACACAAAATAAAATTATTGCAAACAGGCTAACTTATTAGCTAGGTTTATTGTAAACGGGCTAAAGCACAAACAGCCTAAAACACAAAATAGTATAATAGTAAACCGGCTAACTTATTAGCTAACTTTATAGTAAACAGGCTAAAACAGAAAATAGTTTTATAGTCTAGCTTATTAACTAGCATTAACTAGGTCATGCTAGCACCTAGGTAATTTCTTGAGTCTTTTATCTTGTTTCAGTTCAAAAGACAAGATGAAGGATAATTTGATGAAAGTGATTTGAGGAAACTAATCAATGACAGTGTGGTGTAATGAGGCTGAATTACAGTTAATATAATAACATGTTCCAAAGTGTTTATTCCTCTTATACCACTTCTATCTTGTCATGTTACTGAGAAACCACAAAGTGTAAACTCCTCTGTCCTGAAGATGTCGGAAAACTTAAAGTTACAGCTTTACCTCTGACTGTTACAAAGCGCTGACACTGGAGACTCCTTCCATAAATGTTACATAAGCATCTGCTGTACAGTTCCCTGTGAATGAGCTGTTACTATAGAAACGATAACGTATTAGAACGAGAGCATTAATACAAACCTGCGATTTGTTGCTGCACTACTGTCAGAGCTGCTATTATAGAAAATTAATCAACACCTTGCTTTGAAATGTAGCTAGGCTACCCAGTTGCTACTGGAGAATATAAACTAACTCGCTAATGGCTACAAGCTAGCTAGCTAAACACCTCATAACTTAGCTAGCAATGCTAAAGCTAATGCCTTGCTAGTATGTTCATAGATAGCTAACCTAAACTTTTGTCTGGATGTGGTTTTTTTGTTCATGCTAGTTTTATGCTAGTTAGTGCTTGTCTGTTAACTAGAAAAATCTTACTGGTGCAATTAGCAGGTCAAACTGGTGAGTTTGTGTGTGTGTGTGTGTGTGTGTGAGAGAGAGAGATACATGTTTGGGTCCACTCCAGCTTTGATTTATGAGTTTGGCTCTTTCTCTGACTGCAGTGTTTAGTGTACAGCATGCCCCTGTCAGCTTAGACTACAGCCCTCCATAAATTACTGATCATTTAAAGCAACAATGAGAGACTGTGTGTGTGTGTGTGTGTATGAAACAGTATGCGTTCCTACGCATGAGAGAGTGAGAAAAGTGATTTACGACCGAGTTGTAGGACATAATTTCAACATCGTTTAGCAGATGGCTAGCTAATAGCTCATGAATCTTTGCCGTTTTTACAGTGTAATGTGCAACGGTAAATCAGGTGTGTGTGTGTGTGTGTTTGTGTGTGTGAAATGCCTCAGTCACCTCCTCATGTACTGTGTGAGAGTCAGGGAGACTTTGAAGAGAAAAGCGCTAAGAAGAGCGCGTTCAACACACCTAGCATTAATAAGTACAGCTCCCAGATGACTCGAATGTCTGATGTGTTTCAACATAAATGCACTTTTTAAAATTTATTTCTTACATTTTTACAGATGAGGGATGGCTGATGAGGGCTCGTCTACTTCTTCTCATGAATGGAAGCAAGCTTCTGACTGGATTCATGTTCAGACGTGCACTGTGCAATACAAACACACTCTATTAAAATCCTGTTTCCTGGAGTCGAGCCACAGATATGCAACTTCAGGTGTGTGTGTGTGTCTGTGTGTGTGTCTGTGTGTCTGTTTATCTACACGTCTGGAGCAGAAGTGGGCGTCATGGATAAAAATGTAATATCATTATATTAACAGCTTGACTTTATGTTTAAAGGAAAGGCTCGAACAAACATGCTAGTGTTGCTAACGATGAAATTATCGACCAAAGTTAGGAGCAATATTACTTTTATTTTAAGCTATTTTCCATATTCAGTTTTTATGAAAATATATATGACGATGTACGATGTTGACTGTTTTCAGAGGTGAAACTAGCATCCATTACTGTAGAACTGGCGCTAGCAATGTCTCCTGATGCTAGCATCGCTAGTAATTCTGATATATAGATTTTTTTTTTAACGTAGATTAAATTGCTCTCAAAAATTTCAAAATGACAAAATTTCTCTCATGAAAGAAATTTAATAATAACTAAAATTAAATGTTTATGGCTGTGAGAACAGGAACTAATCTGTTTCGAGGATGATCCATGACATTAAATGTAACTATAAACGGATAAAAAGTACAACTTGTCATTTTTTAATTAATAGAAAAGAATTGCTGCAGTATAAGAGGAATAATTCACTTTGAGCCATTCTGTTATAGGAAAATAATCAATTTTGGCATGATATCAGTTACTCCAGTTCATTACACCACCTCGTCATTGATTATTTTCTTACAAGAGCACAACACGCACTGTTTTATTCCTTACTTATTTGATTTTATACATCTTACTCATATTTCTAAGAAAGTGTTCTCGCTTGTGTATATGTGAGAATGGAGTCTACAATACACACTTCTGAAAGAGAAAGTGTGTGTGTTTGTGTGTGTGTGTGGAATCACACACTCTCAGATTAGAGTGTTTAGAGGGTGTGTGTCGAATTAGGGGCTCTCAGAAAAGTGACACCGGTCTCAGTCTCTCCCTGATAGGTGGTCCCGAGGTTGAGGAAGGGCCGGACAAGTGTGTGTGTGTGTGTGTGTGTGTGTGTGTGTGTGTGTGTGTGTTTAAGTCTGTTTCCTTGGCCTTGCTGCCTCTTATAAACCCCTGTCTGTTCCCCTCCCTCCTGAGGGAGCTCCCCTCGTCCGCTCCCTTTCCAAATTTATGCAAAGACAATAATCCCTAATTGCGATATCACTTTACGAGCAAATTCCTCCGGAGGCCATTAGCACCGATCCCCGATGACGAGGCCCAAAGTTTCTCAACATAGTCATCCACTCTGCAGTCCAAGAGAAATGTCCATTACAATTATTTTCCTTTCCCTTTTCTTTGTTTCTTTTTTTCAGTTTGTTTGGTCAGTATGTCCTGCAGCACTGCCCGTTAATGTCTCTAATTTGCTCCACTTCGTAATTACAAAATCATATCATTATTTATATATTATTTGTCCAGTTTAGGAACAAAACATAGTTTTCCTGCCCTTTATGAGTTTGATCAAAATGAGTTTAATAAAAAAATATACAAAGAATGACCAGCGAAGTAGAACTACAAAATTAAACACTTTAATATGAGAATGCCAATTTGAGCAAATCATTTCTTTTATTTATTAAAGTAAAAGAAAATTAATGTGCTAATTCTTTTTTGGTAGTTCCATTTAAAAAGTATTTATGGCTTTATTCTTGAATAAAAATAGTAAACACTATAATATATTTGATAATGTCTAGTATAAACACTAAAAAATGACCCTTGAGAAGTGAAAATATTTTTAAAAAATGATCTAATATTTCCTAATTTTATTTTAATTATTACAATAATTATACTTATTGAATTTATTCCTACATATTTATGTTAATTTTAAGCTTGAATATTTTGTTTGATTGACTGATAATTTTGCTAAGTATAAGCATTTATTGCTAGAAATATGTCAAATTATCATTCAGTAGAACAAGAAACTTGATACATTCAAGATGTTTTGACTTCCTAAGATGTATTTATATTTCCGTGAAAAGGTGAAAAACTGTTTTTTAATGTATTGAAAAACCTTGTTTTTTTTACTTTGTGTGTTATACTTCTATACTTCTTCTGTATGTTCCTTCAATAATAATCTATAATATGTGAATTATATAAAATGCTGCTCATGAATTCCTCCTGAATTAACTGAGTGTTGATCTTTTAAATGCTAAATATGAACACAATCTGTCTGTAAATACATGAAAAAAATAGTTAAAAAAAGTACAAATATACAAAAAAAAAAAAAAAAAACGTAAAAAACAGTCAATTAGCTACCTTCATACAAGTTCAACAATATGACATTCGATTAGGTTTGATAGGGTTAGAAAGCCAAAAAAATTGAGATCAGAATTAAAATACAGTGACTTGTGCAATCTGTCCTGTGTGATTTTGTGTTAAAAACATAAAATGATACTAATTCCTTCAGATCTGGTGATTTTTTAAAAAAAATTCTGGTTATCTGGATGGACTAAAACGAGTCCTCGCTGCCTGTCCAAGCTGTCCAAACACAGCGTACCTGATCACTCCAGGTGGATTATGGGACTTTGAGTGTGGGGCGAGCGCACGTGTACGACCTTTGACCTGAAGATCCTCTAGATCTGCCGTTATTCAGTCAGAGAGAAGTCGAAATCCACTTTATTATACTTCATGTCATGCTGCTACAGGAAAATAATCAACAATGGTGTGGTGTGATGAAACAGAGTTACCTTTACCACCCCTAAGTTGATTTTTTTTTTTTACAATAACAACATGTCTTAAAGTCTTTTATTCCTCTTTTATCACAACAATTTTTATTTATTTATAGTTACAGTGTATTTATACATAGTTACTTTCCCGTGACTATTCTGCTGACACTGTTGACTCCTTCCATAAATGTTAAATAAACATGTCCTTACAGAAAACTTCACCATATCAACGATTACACACACACACACACACACACACACAATTGATTACATGGAGTGTCCGCCGTACAAGTACCTCTGAATGAGCTGTTACTATAAAAACAAGCCATAATGTTGGAGCTGCTGCGATGGAAAATTAAACAAGATATCAGAATTCTGACCAGTCAGAATCCAGGATTCAACAGCAATCTAGTATAATGACGTAATCAATAAATCATTTGTGCTTCAAAAACAGAAGACATTTAAGTGGTTAAAGCCATTAGGAAGCTGTTGCTTGACAACTGGGAAACAAGGACGCTAAGTGTAAACTAGCAAATGACTCAGGCTAACAATTTAGCTTGCTGATCAGTCTTTCTTTGCAACAATGTAAAGGCAGAATGACTGCAGAAACGAGACAAAGCCATCAGCAATGATAACGTTTATCTCAGATGGGTTTTTACTAAGAAACAACAGTCTATTGCTAAAATTACACTTTCATTATTGCAATATTTGTGGTATTTGTCTAAAATGTGCTCTCTCTCTCTCTCTCTCTCTCTCTCTGTCTCTCTCTCTCTCTATCAGTTCTATAAACAAACTCTGTAGCATTAGGTAAGACGTTCTCCTGTGTGCTAAAATATGATTCTGATGATTGCGAGCCAAATCTCTGTGACAGAGTGTATCGGCCATTTTCCTGGCATTGATAAATATGTTTCATCTGTCTCCCTAAGATATTCCCATGCTCTCTATTCTCAACAATTCCTTCTCTCTCTCTCTCTCTCTCTCTTTGGCTGTCTGTGTGTCGCACATGCTTCTCTCTCTCTCTCTCTCTCTCTCTCTCTCTCTCTCTCTCTTTTTTTTCTCTCTCTCTCTCTCTCTCTCTCTCTCTCTCTCTCTCTCTCTTTGGCTGTCTGTGTGTCGCACATGCTTCTCTCTCTCTCTCTCTCTCTCTCTCTCTCACTCTTGCATGCTTTTCTCTCAGCGCAGTCGATGTGTTTATTGAAACTCCCTGAACCCCAGCAGTGCTAATCGCCGTCCCAGAGCTAGATTCTCTGTCATTCCCTCATTCTCTCTCTCTCTCTCTCTCTCCCTCTCTCTCTGCTGCAGAAAAACAGAAATGCAAAACTCGTCCACTGGCATTCCTTTTCGCTGAATGAAATGTGCGCTTGAAATAAAAAGCTCGCTTTGAGGAATAAAACACTTCGTGTCATGCTGTTAGAGGAAAATAATCAACAGCAGGGTGTTGTGATGAAGCGGAGTCACTGTTACCACCCTAAAGACGATTATTTTCCCATTACTGCATGTCCCACAGTGCTTCGTTTGCAATTTGTCAGCGATTACAATTTTTAATTTATAAATTAATATCGTGTTTTTTTTTTAAGTCCGTTTGTAGTCAGGTTCAGTGATGTGCTTACGTTACAGCTGCAAGCAGATGTTTCTCTTTACCAGCCTCTCTTTTCAACTTAATCAGAGGGGGGAAAAAAACGCAGCTTGTCATGTTTCCGAGAACACGCAAAAGTTACAGCTTTACGTCTGACACTGGAGACTCCTTCCATTAACGTTAAATAAACGTCACCATATCAGTGATCATATGGTTCACTCATATCAACACTCTTCTCCTCTTAGATTATGTCGAGTGTCTGTAGTGTGTGTATACTGTAGAAACGATAATGTCAGAGCTGCTGTTATAGAAAATTAATCAACACCTTCTGACCAATCAGATTTGAGAATGGAGTAAATGTTAATATAAGCAAAATACACTATTATATTGCACCATATTCTTAAATCTAGAACTTGCATATATTCTAGAAATAGATTTTGAAAGACTATATAGCTTTTCCTTACAGGTAATCAAGTTCTCGTCTAGTAAGAATCGTAGCTTGTCATGAATTCTAGCATTACACAACAAGAGCAAACTTCCTGCAGGATTACTGGTGACAGATCTACCTGTAGTGTACTCAGCTAATCTGCAAACGTCGCCTCATTTATCATTTTCACGCGCAGCGAATCCGGCTGCAGCCTGCCGCATTCAACCCCGAGCAGCGCTGCTGAAAAACGTGTATTAGAAATTCAGTCGAGCATCTCGAACACTGAACCAACCCGTGAGTCACGCCTGTTCACGACTCAGAATCAAACTGTGACAAAGAATCAAGGAGTGTACAAAGCACACACTCTGCCAACATTAACACGACAAAAGTGTGCTATAATAAGATAGCGCTGGCTGGTGTACAAAGTAAATGGATTAAAATCTGCCATCGTGAAGCAAAGTGAAGGAGCAATTCTGTTTCCTCAGGTGATTCATTCTCAGGAGTCGTTGTGACTCTTGAAAGATTCTGCATTATCATTCACATAAATTTGCATTACTACCGAAATGATATTTTAAAAAAAAAAAAAATCCATTTCTGTTCATAACAGATATAAAACTAAATCATTTCTTGTCTGTGCCTGCGTAAATGTTCATAAAATGGTTAAAAGAGATTTCTTTTAAAAAATATTTTCTATATTTCATAATTCTTTGTGATATATTCTGATGTTTTCAGTGCTTCAGGACGTACAGATGACAGACGGGTTTCTTGTTCAAAAATATGATCAGGACACGTAACATGTTTAACTATGGGGTTAGGGGATGCACCAAAGATTTTAGTAAGACAAAAAAAAAAAAAAAGCATAATGAAAGTCAGGATTTGATTGAAATGAATTGAATTTAACTTGTTGCTGTTTATGGTTCTCTGTACATACAGTTGTAACACTGTATGAACAAATGAGGCCTAGATGTTTGTGCAGTCATAAATGTTTAAAAATTGAATGAAGAGAGAATGACTCAACACGTAAATGACTCACTTTAATGATTCGTTCAAAAATGATTTGTTTGTGAACTTTATGCATAAAAATGTCTGTCAAGTGAAGAAATCCGTGTGTGCATGTAATCAAGGGTTTGTGTGTGTGTGTGTGTAGGTGGGTGGGTGGATGAGGCTAAGCTACAACATACACATATAGAATAATAAAAAGTTTTTTGGCTCATGTCCAAACTGGAGCAGCAAGTGAATAATGTACGGCTCTCTGGCCTCTTTCTGCTGCGAGCGAGCGATATGAAAGCAATGCAGTCGGAAAGGATTACACGTTGCCTCAGAACGTTCCAGCTTCTTGTCAGCTTGTAAAAAAGTGAGTCGATTGGAGGGAGGTAATTGTAAGGGAAAAGCGAGGTAAGGGCGCCTGCAGGAAGGAAAGTGGATGGATCAGGGGCGGTATTTTATACGGATGACAAATTGCAGGTATCTTCTCTTGACTGGAGCTGAATTCACGTCTGACGTCGAGCCAAATCCTAGACACAATCACACACACACACACACACACGCACAAATTTTTTCCCTCCAGAAATGATGCCCACTTTTATGTTTTCCGGTCCCATGTGACTCCAAAGCCCACCAGAGAGCTTGGTGATAAATGATCTCCCTCTTTCACAAACACTCACCAAAAATAACACTGTTTTGTAACATTCCTGCATATGAATCAAATAAATCATCACATTTCTACCAGTTACCACATGAGTCTTTGGTTCTTGGTGTTTACCGTACCCTTGGTTACACAAATGTGTGTGCGATGACATCACTAACAGTCAAGCCGAGCTCCCACATTCATCACGACTTGGCTTGTAATCCGCTGAGCCGTCGTGGCTAAATTTCCTCATGACATTTCTTTTCCCTCTTTTTTTTTTTTTTTTTTTTGCATGAGCGATCTCTTGAATGCAGCTGTGGATCTTGGGTGGACCAGAGATGCTCGGTTTTGGACTGCATGCTAATCAAACGTAGGATCCTCCTGATCCTGGAAAGGTCATCGCTCCATCCGCCGGTCACACAGCACATGTGGAAGGTAAGACTTTATTACCATGAACTCCGTAATGCAGCGAGTTCACGCTGAATTATTGTTCATGGTCATGTGCGATAATGTGTTAAATTGGATTATTGGATTGTTTAACGTAAGGAATAAAACACTTCAGCACATGCTGGTATAGGAAACTAATCAGTGATAAGGTGGTGTGATAAAGCAGAGTTACTACACCCAGAAGTTGATTATTTTCCTGTTTCAGCATATGTTGAAGTGTTTTATTCCTCTTATACCACAGCAGTTTGCCATGGTAGAGGATCACAGTAGCTATCATTAAATCCATAGCAACTGGCAGTAAATTAACGACGGTGAAGACCAGTGTACGGTGATTTGAGGGATGTGAGGTAAAAAAAATCACTTCTGGTGTGAGCACTGAATTACACGTGATTCATCCGAGACACTTGAAGCCTCTGGAACATCATTTATAAGTCACAGGACAGCTGAACATCTGTGTACATGACATGACACGGGATTGGCTAATTACACTCTCTTGATCAAACTCATGATCTCTCAGTCATAGAGTGAAAGATTTTCTGTGGCACCATTTGGAAAGTCTTAAAAAAAAAACGATCGTAAAATTCCAATCATCACTAGATCACGAATCCGAATCCTGGCACTGCCGCAGTCATCCACGTTCAGGAGTCCAGGGAAGCACAATTGGCTGTGCTGTCTGAGTGGGAGGGGCATACTTTCTCTCCCCTGTCAATCACAGCGACACTAGCCAATCACGAGCTCAATCTGTGAGCTTGTGTATGTGGAAGAGGGTGGATAGCGCTTTCCCCTGAGCGTGTGACGCTGCACGAACGGCGCAGTGGGAAAAGATGAGGCCGGCTGACTTCACGTGTCTCAGAGGAAGCATGTGTTAGCTGTCACGTGACATGTGACAGGTGACAGGAGACGTATTGTTGGTTAGTGAAAATTGGCTACTACGTTTGGGAAATTGGCTGATAAACTACAAAGCGTTATAGATGAGACTTTCTTATGTTCTACAGTATAATAATAGCCTAACCACACACCTGTCATCTGTGTTATCTACAGTCATCTACACAGTGTGTGTGTGTGTGTGTGTGTGTGTGTGCATGCATATGCACTCAGTATGACAAGAGTTTTAACACACACACACACACACTTCAAACCATCTTCTATTTCTCCTTCCAGAGAAAATGGAAAAGCCATGTCATGTTTTTTTTTTCTTTCCATCGCTCTAACTGATAAAGATCAGCGAAATGTGAAGTGTGAATTCTTGGAGGCGTTTTTGTAAGCGAACTCAGAGATTAGTGTAGCACGGCTTTAATTACAAACTTGGCTCAATAACACACAGGCGTAGCCCGAGGCTGCGGTCAGGCTCAGCCTCTCACACAGGGGCGTTAATTTGTTGGTCCAGGAAACATTAGAGCAAAAGTGTGTTTGGACAGAGAGCTGGCTAATTTACAGAGACGGCCACAGGAGAGAGAGACGACGGCGACCAGTGTGCTAAGAAATAAAACACTCCGTGTCGTGCAGTTCCAGGAAAATAATCAACGACGAGCGGGTGGGATGAAGCGGAGTTACTGTTTTCACCATGGAGTTGATTATTTTCTATAAACCGGCACATTTCATATGTTTTATTCCTCTTACAGCTCTGGATTAGATTTGATTTACGGCTTTTGTTAAACAGTTCTTCCCTCATCAGCATCTCTTTATATCTCTCTCTTGAAGTTAAGCCAAAAAAGCACATTACCGAAATGAAACTAGCACTGTTCTCGATAAATTCTCCATTCTGATTGGTCAGAAGGTGTTGATTAATTTTCTAGAACAGCAGCTCTGACAGTAGTGCAGGATTATATTAATGCAGTTGTTCTAATACATCGTTTCTATAGTAACAGCTTATTCACATGGACTTAGAGGTGTTTATTTAATATTTATGGAAGGAGTCTCCAGTGTCAGCGCTTTGTAACGGTCAGAGGTAAAGCTGTAACTTATAGTTTTCTGACAAACTGCGTTTTTTTTTGTCTTATTAACTTCTAGCGCGAGAAAAAGACTTTTCGTCAGAGAACGACTGTGAGAACAGGAACTAACAGTATGATTAAAAAGTACGATGTGTTGTTCGTTAATAAATTAGAAATTGTTAGCACTGGCAAATTGCTGTGGTACAAGAGGAATACAAGACTTCGGAACATGCTTTTATAGGAAAATAATCACCTTCAAGGTGCTGACTGTAACTGTGCACAGCAGCAAAATGCGGTTTACAGTGTGTGTGTGTGTGTGTGTGTGTGTGTGTGTGTGTGTGTGTGTGTGTGTGTGTGTGTGGTATGTTAGGGGGATGGGTTGAGGGAAACAGTAGTTCATTTGAGCACTATGTTCAGGTCTGACTAGAAGAGATCAGATTACAGTGCACGCACACACACACACACACACACACACACACACACACACACACACACTACACTTCGCCAAAAAACGGCAGGTGATTATGTAAATACCAGTGAGTGACATTTCTCTGGCTTCTGCCGTGTCATTTGTGTGAGCAGAGCCATCACGCAGGCACGCTGTCTGACAGGAAGGGCCCATTGTTCTCCCGCCGCGACACCTTTCATAAACGTAAGCCGATAGGTATCGCATGTGTGTGTGTGCATAGGTTGAGGGGATTGTGTGAGTCAGTTGTGGAATGAGTGTGGCATGGCAGCTCCTTTCAGATCTGTCGAGCGTGCCAATTAAAACATTCCAGCCCGTAGCCGTTGTGCTCGGAGATGAACCCCAGCGGGACGACGGCGAGCGCCTGAAATCACTACGGCTTTCATCGTTCTCCGCCTTTCGCATTTCATCTCCAGTAGCTTTGATGAGCTTATTGTTTCTCACTCGTGTTTTTGCTTCATTTCATTTCGCGTAATTGTTCATTAATCATCTAAGCATTTCACCTTACTGTGTGATGTAATATAAACACATGGGATTTTACAGTAGAAGGCACTATATCGACTCTGCCACGAATCAACCATCGCACAACAATTAACGGCTGGGTGAAAGGTAAAGAAGAAAACACTCCGTATCATGCTGTGACAGGAAAATAATCAACTTCAGAGTGGTGTGATGAAGCGGAGTTACTGTTACCAACCAGAAGCTGAATATTTTCAAGTGTTTTATTCCTCTTGTACAAGAACGACTTGCCAGTAATTACAATTTGTTATTCATAAAAGAATGACACATTGTGCTTTTTATCTGTTTATAGTTATGTTTAATGGTGTGAAACAGGTTAGTTCCTGTTCTCATTTACGTTACAGCAGCTATAGCCAGACGTTCCCTCACCCTCTCTTTTTCCCTCTAAGACAATAAACGCAGCTTGTCGTGTTACTGAGAAACCGCAACGCGTAAACTCCTCCTGAAGACACCGGAAAGCTTTTACAAAGCGCTGACACTGGAGACTCCTTCCTTAAATGTTTCCCATGTGGAAACTTGAATAACGTGATTGGTCCATCTTTACTTCAGGTTACTTCCTGTCTCAGGTGTGGAGATGGTGGGGAAAGGGTTGTTACGGTCACAGGAGGAGACGGGACGCTTTACTGAAGATTGAAGCGCTGTAATCAGCTCACATTTGTGGCGCTTCATGAAAAACCAACGTCTCATCTGTGTGGCTAAAAATCTCCTTATACAAGACCAGGTGCATCCAATCCACCGGGTGAATCCAATCCACCGGGTGAATCCAATCCAACGGGTGAATCCAATCCACCGGGTGAATCCAATCCACCGGGTGAATCCAATCCAACGGGTGAATCCAATCCACCGGGTGAATCCAAAACGTGCTGGTGTTCACTGTTTGATTGTTGGTGCTAAAGGAAAATAATAAACAACAGCAAACCGCTGAAGCTAGTGCTAACCATTTTGTAAATCTGTGTGACGTATGGAATTGTGCAAACGATCTTTCCAGTTCTAATCATCTTTCCAGTTCAGTAGAAATTCTTTAAATGTGAACTCAAACCTGTGATTATAAGACCCGCCCCTAAAGGAGCCCAGAATTAGTCCTGGGTGCAGACTCGAGTGTGGAAAAGCCCACTATATACTACATACTACACACTACACACTACATACTACACATTACATACTACACACTACATACTACACACTACACATTACACACTACACATTACACCCTACATACTACACACTACACATTACACACTACACATTACACCCTACATACTACACACTACACATTACATACTACACACTACACATTACACCCTACACACTACACATTACACACTACACATTACACACTACACACTACACACTACACATTACATACTACACCTTACACACTGCAGACTACACACTACATATTACACACTACACACTACACATTACACACTACATATTACACACTACACATTACACACTACATACTACACACTGCAGACTACACACTACACATTGCAGACAACACACTACACATTACACACTACATACTACACACTACACATTGCAGACTACACACTACACATTACACACTACACCTTACACACTAAATATTACACACTGCAGACTACACACTACACATTGCAGACTACACACTACACATTACACACTACATACTACACACTACCCACTACACATTACACAATACACATTACACACTACACACTACACCTTACACATTACACACTACACCTTACACACTTACCACTACACATTACACACTACACAGTACACATTGCAGACTACACACTACACCTTACACACTACACACGGCACTTTTCTGCAGTTAATGAATTTAATTACCACAGACTGAGGTGTTACACACTACACATTGCAGAATACACACTGCACCCTACACACTACACAGTACACACTATACAGTACACACTACACCTTACAGACTACACATTACACACTACACATTACATAGTACACACTACACATTACACGCTACACACTACATCTTACACACTACACACTGCAGACTACACACTACACCTTATACACTACACACTACACAATACACACTACACATTACACACTGCAGACTACACACTACACATTGCACACTACCCATTGCAGACTACACACTACACCTTACACACTGCACATTACACACTACAGACTACACACTGCACATTGCACACTACACACTACACTTTTCCGCAGTTCATGAATTTAATTATCACAGACTGAGGTGTTTTTGTTATCATGTGTTTTGCACTGATTTCTCTCCCAGCTATCCAGATTTGCATTCAGGTGATTTGCATTTTA
Source organism: Pangasius djambal (assembly GCA_022985145.1). Lineage (NCBI taxonomy): Eukaryota > Metazoa > Chordata > Actinopteri > Siluriformes > Pangasiidae > Pangasius > Pangasius djambal. The sequence continues at coordinate 16,609,634 of CM040998.1, forward strand.
AGCACACTTATGCTTTTCCTTCCTCGACTGTTGTGTAATGAAATGATGCTTGGTTTGGAATTTGTTCTCTGAAAAAGGTGTGAGTGGCAGTGCCTGTAGTCGTGGCTGTGATTTATGTCTGAGAGCTGAGTCAACCTCGCCGTGAGCTAAACGCCTGACACGACAGTTGCTCAAGATGGATTGCTTTTTTTTTTTTTTGTCAGACTCCTGTTCCTTTTATTTGAGAAAAAATGTTAATTAATCGTTCTCTGGTTTGTTTTGGAGACTACTTGACCGAGATTTGAGCCCAAACTTGTTGTTTTGGATTCTGTCAAAAAGCACAAGGACAACCCCTGACTGTGGGTGCGAGTTCGAGCCGGTGTGTTTAATCACGAAGACTCCGGATTTATTTAGGTGTGCTGAGATTTACAGTGCTCTTCCCGTCACGCAGAAGTCAGACTTGGCAGCGTGACACAGCGCACTTCTTTGCCAAAGCTAATAAAAGCGCTGGTGCACTGCGCAATCGGCTCACCTGTCTGATTGACACACCTGGCTGGGTGCCACATACCTGGCAGGTAAGAGGAGCACTCCTCAGCAGTTCTTCCCAGCAGTGAACAGCGCTACTGAATGCAGGGCGAGCCTGATAATCAGCGCTCTAATGCAGACAATGCTCGCCACTAATCCCTGCTTACACCTGGCTTTAACGCTACAATATCATAATTAAACCAGATTTGTACACTTTGCAGCTGTTCCAATGTTTGCTGCATAAAATTGCAACATTGCGTGTACATATCGTATAAGTTGTATATATTTCGACTGCTTTGTTGATGTTGGTCGTTTTGTGATGTGTGCTCTTATCTTGATGTTCCCTCAGGTTGGACTTGTACTGAACGTCTTGTCCTCAACTGCACCTGGTCGCTAATTTTCCTTCTTATTTCTCCAGCTGCATCTTACCTAATCGCAGACCTCTCAGAATACCGGTGTGACGAGAATCGTCTCGAAAGGATCAGCTTCTCGTGTGTAAATCTGGAGAAGAAGGTTGAAATGGTTGATGATTGATTGTCTGATTCAGTCACAATGTTTACTTTAGCTACCTACAAACACCTAGGTACACACAATGAAAAAATATCATTTCCTAAGAAATGATTTTTAAAAAATTTAATGACTCAAAACAGACAGAAATTAGCAAGGCTAGCTAGTTTGACTAACTGTATTTTCCACTACTCAGGTGGGTTTGAAATAAAGTATATTGTAATGAATTAAACATTTTTAGCTTCACGTATTGCTTATAAATGCTACGTTTCATTTTCTTAATGTACATCCATCCAATATAGCTGTGTAGCTAGTTATGTCTGTTAGTTGACAGATGTTTGTTACTAAAGACAAAAAATGTTAAAGGTGTGGTCTAAAAAATGTAAAATTTCCTTCCAGCTAATTACTTCTATTTATTTTCATAGGAAAATATTGTTGTTCTTCCCTAGCTACAATTAACTTAGCACCAGACGTGCGTAGATTGTTTACACTTTTGCTAACATCAGTGGTATGTGATGATTAATTTGTTTAGATTAGAGTGACAATAATACAATTTCTTACTCATCAGACGCTGGTCTGAGATCAGGTTCAGGATGTAAATTAGGCTATTCCAGTTCCTGAAAATGTGTTCTTATGGGTTCTGAATGAGCAAGAAATAAACACCTGTCCTAATTAATCTGTTCACTGACTATTAGCATTAGCACATTATCAGGCTGATCAGCCTCTACACCCTGCTCGTCTTAAAGTTTACATTTATTCACTTAGCTCATGCTTTAAGCTAAAGTGACATTTAAGTGAAGCTAATCCAAACATAGAGAAAATCAGTGTCAAGGGGCATTAGCGGTAACAACAAACAAAGAAACAAATAACATTAAAATTTATTAATGTGAATAAATTTTATTAATTTATTAACATTAAGTTTTATTAATGGTAGCTGACACACTGCAGTGGCTGAGCTGTATTACTGGAAGATTTAGTGCACGCAGAGCTTAGGAAGCCATTTCACCATTTAGTTGCCATTTTGTTGTTTTCTCTGTGGGCATTGCCTTTTATGGATCTTTGTGGGTGTGGCTAAATATCGATGTGCTGCAAATGTGCTTGGTCTTTTATGGCCAGTTGGTGTTCATCAACATACACATGCCAGTGCGAAAAACATCAGCATTACATATTTTTTATTATTTATTTTTATATTATATACTATTTATTATAATTGACACAAATTTCAATTATTTTTTTTATTTTAGTATTTTGTTACAAACAAACAAACCAACAAATAAATAAAGGATTATTTAGTTATTATTATTATTATTATTATTATTATTATTATTATTATTATTATTTACAACAACAAAGTTCAGGAGAAAAAAACTTAACCTAGCATTACATAAAAGAAAACTCCACAAATTGGTTGTTGTAATAACTAATAAAAGTTAAAATAACCTAGCATGTATCCTAGAAGTAGACAGATGAAGCAGAATGGAGGGAAATAATCTCTCTCTCTCTCTCTCTCTCTCTCTCACTCACTCACTCACTCATCTGTAGTTGCTCAGGATAAAAAAGGAGCTGCAGCTGACTAACATTTGTAATAAATTCCTCATGCTTTGACAACATGTAGGGTGGGATTTTTCGAAGGCTTATCCTGAATGCTGCGGTCTCTCTCTCGCTCTCTCTCTCTTTCTCGCTGTCTCTCTCTCTCTCTCTTTCACTCCAGAAGTTTAGCATTACAGCCTGGCTGGAAAAGGCCCAAGAAAAGAGAAAAAGGCTAACAGCTCCAGCGTTTTCTCTCTCGTTTCAGCCATCTGTCCTGCATATTTGTGCTTAATGACCTTTTAAGTCGATCATCAAAGTTTGTTTTCTAGAGTTTGCCTCATATGAGGAAAGTTTAAAAGACCATTAACAGTCGCGGGCTGCTGCATGCACAGGCGTCGCATGCTCGACATAGCTGCTGTACCTGTGTTTAAACCTCTGAACAGGATGAAAGGCGCTGAGTGTGAGTGTATACTCGGAGCTGAGTTTAACGTTACGCCGTTTCTGGCCGAATGTTCTGGATCTGTCTCAGTGGGTCAGGATGCCAAGTCACCAGGCGTGAAGCTGATTTACCTGTTTACCTTTGATTTATTGGTTCCATGAGGTATGAGGCTCTGCATTGACATTTGATAAAACAACAATAAAGAGTAACGAAAAGGACTGTTTAGTCATGTGTGTCTGATCTGTTTTTTTTTTTAACGGGTGATGGTTTTGGCAAAGAGTGCGACCCTGCATGCATTAGAATCATGAAAGAGTTCTCGAGAACCTGCCACTCCTCAATGCAAAGCCTCACTGACACTGAACTTGCAATCATGCAATTAGTGCAGTGGAAGCTTTACTGGAGGCTGGAAGGCCATGGCTTCAAATCCTTTAAACCCTAAACTGCTCAAGATCAGAGTTAAATGGGAACGTGAACATCCCATTTTACACCCTCGCTACTGGTCAAGTAAAAAATAAAGCACTCAGTGTTGTGCTGTTATGGGAAAATAATCATCAACACAAAGCAGAGTTACCGTTACCACCCCAAAGTTCATTACTTTCCTATCACAGCACGTCCCGACGTGTTTTATTCCTCTTACACTGCAACAATTCTCCAGTACGCCTTTTAATTCATTAAAGAATGACACATTGTACTTTTTGTCTGTTTATAGTTCCATTTAATGTTGTGGAACATCCAAGAAGCAAGTCAGTTCCTGTTCTCAGTTACGTTATACTGTAGCAGCTATTATCACTCCTCACTTTAACAGCTTGTTACGTTCCCAAGAAACGCAAAAAGCATAAACTCATCTGTCCTGAAGATCAGAAAACTTTCTGATCGTTACAAAAGGCTGACACTGGAGACTCATTCCATAGATGTTAAATAAAAGTCTCCTTACAGAAAACCTCACCCTATTAACACTCGTTTTTTTATCCGTTCGTGTGGAGCGTTTGCCATGCCAGTCCCTCTCAATGAGCTGTTATAAATAAATAAAAACCTGTGATTTGCAGTGGATCTCCTGTCAGAGCTACTGTTAGGCACAGTTAATCAACACCTTCTGACCAATCAGAGCCGATAACTTCATCTGTGTTGTGGTATATACGGGTGATAAGTTGGACAAAAATTAAGGCACAAAATCAGATGCTGCTACTCCTGAAACATGTTTTCATCCAAATGGCCGATAATTGTGTTAATGGTGTGTGTGTGTGTGTGTGTGTATGCGTTTCTTGTAAGTACTGACAAATGATTAAGTGCTAGGCACTACAAAAAAATGACGGCAACTGAAAATATCTTGAATATGGTCAGATTGATCTAGTTTTTCTTATTATAAGATTACCACAAACCAAATATAAGATTATTAAACCTAATTCTAGACTTTTTTAAATTTCAGGCGTCAAATAGTTTTGTTCTATCGGCAGATGATTTTGCTCATTTTTAGCATTTATTTCTAGAAAGAAGCAAAATTATCTGCCAATAGAATAAGAAAATGTAAAGCTTTAACTGAGTAAAAATGTCTTAAAATAGGTTTAATAATCGTATATTTGGTTTATAGTAATCTTATAATAGACAATTCTAGATAAATTTGACTATATTCAAGATATTTTCACTTGGTGAGATGCCAGTTTTAGCAGTGTGTTTGACAAAAAGGAAAAAAAAAACAAGCTTTTGTACAAATGATGGCAATGAAACGAGCGAGCTGTCCATCAGCACCTGTAGAGGGAGTGTCAGGAAGTCAGGACAGAGAGAGAGAGAGAGAGAGAGAGAGAAAAAGAGAGAGAGAGAAGGAGGGGTGCATTCCTCATGCCTGGCGCTGTGCCACTGCATTCCCTCTCTGTTTGTGGTTTGTTTTTGTGGCCTACTTTTACACAGAAGTCATAAACACCGAACAGATAGATAACGCTCCTGGAAACTGAAAAAGCCAGAAGTACTAAAAATGCCAATCAATCAATCAATCAATCAATCAATCAATCAATCAATAAATAAATAAATAAATAAATAAATAAAAATTATTTACTAGCTTAAACTTTAGTAACCATTGTGAAATGAAATGCATTTGCGCTAGTGATGTTACAGACTACCATCATATCTGAACCTCTGTATCTGTATCTGTATCAGTATCTACATTCAAATTTTAACCCAAAGTGGGCGTGGTCTAAACTGGAAACTTCCACTATGTCCCTGTAAAAAAAAAAAAAAAAAAAAAAAAAAACAGAGCTAGAAATGCTGGCACTGTCAGTGAATTCTCCGCGCCTCACCAATCGAACTCATAACTGCTCTCAACTAGACCAATTAGCTGTTAGCGATAATTTCTGAATTTCTGATTGGTGCTATCTCTGAAAATATAAACAAACTAGTACTGTAATTTAACCAGCTACTGAGGACCGGCGAACCTTCATGTTTTCAATAAACTTTTCATTTGAGCTTCGTATCTGACGATCGCTCACGAAAATCAGAAAATCATCCGGAGATTGCGCGTTCGATCTCGGGAGTCCAAGGGAGCAAAATTGGCCGTGCTCTGTGGGTGGGAGGGGCATACTGTCTCTCCCCTGTCAATCACAGCGACACTAGCCAATCGTAGGCATCTGTGAGCTCATGTATGTGGAAGAGGGTAGATAGCGCTTTCCTCTGAGCGTGTTCCACCGCCCTGTGATGCAGCATGTATGTAGCTTGACATATCTCAGAGGAAGCACGTGTTATCCCTCACCGGTTCACCCTCTCCGGTTGGGAGCTGTCGTGTGATGGGGAAGAGCTGGCT
>CM040998.1:16617032-16627873 GCA_022985145.1 Pangasius djambal
GTGTGTGTGTGTGTGTGTGTGTGTGTGTGTGTATATTACAGCCATCTGGACCTGCTTTTCGAACCCAAACTCTTTAAAATGATGCGTTTTGATTTCTTTATTAACTGAATTAATCCTTATTCTCTGAAGCATGGGCGTAGATTATGGTGCTCATGTAAGAAGATAATTTTATCAGTTTTATTAAATTTTAGTTCGATTTTATACATGACTAAACCTCCTTAGAATTTAGTGAGCACTTAAAATTTGTGTTAAATAATTAGTTTTTAGGATCATTTGTCGGTAGCTATACTTCCTCATGTGATTCAGGGTAATTAAAAGGAACAAGAAATGTACAGAGGCCACACCCCCTTGACTGAGACTGACAGGTACAGAGGCCACGCCCCCTTCGTTACTGCCTACCGTTCTGCAAAAAAATTCTTTCCCAATTTCCTCGTCATGCACTGTTCATGGAATTGAGATGATACTTGTGTGTGTGTGTGTGTGAGTGTGTGTGTGTGTGTGTGTGTGTATGAGCATGGAGCTCTGATACCATGTTTACGTTTCACTCAGCATGTTAAATATATCTCCTCTTCACACTGCCAGCATGCTGGTATCACCTCTCTCTCTGTCTGCGTCTCTCTCTCTCTCTCTCTCTCTCTCTCTCTCTCTCTCGCTCTCTCTCTCTGTCTTGTTCTCTCTCTCTTTCTCTGTCTCTCTCTACTCTCTCACTCTTTCTCTGTCTCTCTCTACTCTCTCTCTCTCTCTAACACACTTTGATCAGATGATTTGTCAGGTTGGTATGTTTCAGTGCGCACATCTGACCTGCACACCGTCTGGTGCTGATAAACATCGCATAATGATCCCATAGCCTTCCAGTAAACACACACACACACACACACACACACACACACACACACAGAGAGAGAGAGAGAGAGAGAGAGAGTGACCTCTGAATCCTGGAAACTGACATGTGGACTGTGCAATCTATACCTTTTTTTTTTTTTAGAAACGTTTTCTTATGTACTGTAAAACTTTTATTTCTTTAGAAAGCTGGACTAAAAATTATTAGCACCCCAACAATTAATATTTGCACAATAACAACAACAACAGCAACAACAACAACAACAATAATAATAATTACTGATTTATAATAGTAATAATAATTCATTTTGCCATGTTCAATAATCATGTTTCAAAGGTCTTATGAGAATATATTTTATTAGAACAAAGGTATGTACAGTATTTTCTTCAGATGTTTGGGGGAAAAATAACAGTTTATTTTATATATAGTCATTTTTGCCCGGTTTCTTACAGGGTGCCAATATTTCTGGAGTTTCCTATATTTACTATATAAAGTCCGTATGACAGATTGTACTCAAGCTTGTGCATAGTTGCAGGTGTGTGTGTGTGTGTGTGTGTGTGTGTCAGCCATTTTTCCACCAGTATCACACTTTTTTGCACGTACTGCTGTTCTCCCTCTCTCTAAATTCACTTCTCTCTCTAAATTCTTCTCTCTCTCCTCGGCCTTCACTTTTGAATCAGTGTTAAAGTGAATGTAAATTTTTCTCCTTGCTCTTGTTTACTCTCTCTCTCTCTTTCTCTCTCTCTCTCTTTCTCTCTTTTCCTTTTCCAAATTCCTGGGATGTTTGGGAAACTGAGTGTTTTCTCGCAGAGGAAAGAGAAACCCCGCGGGTATCACATGATTGAATTATTTCGCGTATCTCTGTAACCGGATCTATTTTCCTATGATGCGGTGAGCTCCACTCATCCATCCGTCTTGTGCCGCGCCGAGGTCTCGGGGTGGTCCCTTCCCCTCTTTTTTCCCCTGTTTTAGTTTTTTTCCTTGTTTAAAAGGGCGGCTGCCGTGTTCCAAATGTTCGCATGCGCCCTATCTGGCTCACATTGGCCTTTTTCGCTTCATGTGGTTTCAGCTCGCAGATGGCTCATGTGGTTTTTATCGGACTGTACGGATTAGACGAGCGGGACAGTTTATTTTGGGCGGCCGTTTAAAGCGAGGGGCCAGGATTCCTGTCCAAAAAAAAGTGAGCTGCTCAGCACGACATGACCAGCTGACAGGAGCTTTCTGTTCACTTTCACTCACTGCAGGTTGCCTTCCATTAAAAAATAAAAACACTTCTGAGACAAATGGCGCTTTCGAACCGTGTCTTCCTCCCCTCGTAATTTAATTCACAAGTTTAAGAATCGCTTCATAAATTCACACTAAACATTTTTATTTAAAGTATTAAAATACCAGTACGGGATGTCTCCAGCTGACATCACAGACTCATTTGCATGTGACCTGAATTTTCTGTTGTTTACAAATTTAAATGAAGAAAGTGTTTATTGATTTATTAATAATTCAGAAAATGAGATCTTTTTTTTCCCAATAAAACTGAGTCACTTCTTAATTGAGCTTTGTTAAATACATAGCCTAAACTAGCATGCTAAATTAGCTAGCTAATGTTTTGGCTAATTGGCTAATTCCCCTCATAACTTCAAGGCAATGAACAACATTTTTTGTCATATTTGAATTAATGTCCATATCCATAGAGACAGCCAATCAATTTACAGCACAGACAAAAAAAACCCAACATGGCCACCAAGTGGTCTATCTATGCTTCAGTTATCACCACAAAGCTGATTATTTTAAAACCTTAAAGCGTAAACTCCTCTGTCCTGAAGATGTCGTAAAGTTACAGCCGTCCCTCTGACTGTTACAAAGACTGACACTGGAGACTCCTTCCATAACCATCTCCTTACAGAACTTCACCATATCCTATCGACAACTACACACGTTCGTTTTTTCTTTAATCCATTTATGTGGAGCGTCCGCTGTACAAGTCCCTGTGTAAGCTGTTGCTATAGAAACAGTAACCTTCTGACCAATCAGAATCGAGAATTCAACAGAGCCGTAGTATAAAGCACTATTAAGTAATTTATATAGCAAGTTGAATTACTGTGGACCAGCAGGAAGGGTTGAAAGTGAGATTTATCTTTAGTTAGATGCATTTCAGTGGATTTAAGCTTGGATATATTGATGAGTGAGTGTACATGGAGGAGGAGAGCTGGATAAAGGAAGTGCGATAAAGAGAGTAACAGATGAATTTCCAACATGCACCGAGTGTTTAATGTATTTCTCTCTCAACGTAGTGATTAAAACGCCAGAGATTGACGGAGCCCACGCATGTAATTCATAATTCCTCCTAAACGAACGTCCAGATTAATGAGCGTGATGAATGCGAGCCTGCTGCTGGAGAGGAAAGCATTCTGCCAACGCCCCGCCTTCAGCGGGGAGGAAGAAGAAAAAATGGTGGAATCATAAATCACATTTCTGTAAACAGTGTTGACGTGGAGCCTGATCTGAATTTGCGATATACATTTGACTCGACCTGGAATATTGAAATATGAGTCATGAGTGTATACGTGTGTGTGTGTGTGTGTGTGTGTGTGTGTGTGTGTGTGTGTGTGTGTGTCTTTCTCTTCTCTTCGTCTCTCTGCCATTTTGGTATAAACACACACTGTACCCACATTCTCTGGTGTTAATTATTTTTTTTCGCTTGTAAGTATACGGGTGTGATGATCTACCGTAGAAGAATTAGCCAAAACAAAATGTGCACAAATTTTCTCCCAGATGTACCGTAATGTCTCAGACGTGACGTTTTTGCTGTCTGAATTTGCTCTTCTTACATTTTTGATTTACAGTAAAAGAAGCTTAAAGCTACCAGTTTAGCACTGACAAACTCTTATGGATAGAAGTGTACAAAATGACGTCACAGAGCTAAAAACATTCATACGGTGCAAAAAAAGCAAGTGAAAATACCTTGATAATAATCTCATTTCATTTTATAAGGTCTTTAAACCTATTTCTAGAATTTTTTTTTACTGATTTCAGGCTTGAGATAGTCCTGTTCTACTGGCAGATCATTTTGCTAATTTTAAGCATTTATTTCTAGAAGGAAACAAAATGATTTGCCAATAAATTTAGACAATTTAAAGCTTGAAATGAATAAAAAGGTCTAGAAATTGGAACCCTTTCTTATAAAATCTGGTTTAGTATAATCTTATAATAGGAAATACAAAATAAACTTGACTATATTCAACAAAGTGTCACTTGCTAAGATGGTATTTTTTGCAGTGAAGCTCCATCTTGAAGCTGAATTATTTTCCTTCTCACCACAGAGTTTGCTGTCATGCTATACTAGCATCAGACACAAGAAGGAGGCGTGACCTAAAGACTGAAGGCGGGGTTATATGCTAGAAGTGATTAATATTTTCACATTAGATTTCTATATCCAGTGCTACTGTCGCTTGTGGGTGTGTACCCTCTGTCAAGTGTTTATTTTTTCCGTTGAGAGAAATTACATGCTAGGCTATTAGCTACTAGCTACGTACACTCACCAGAGGCACCATCGATCTCTGCTACTTCCTCCATACACACTTAATGCTACTTCGTATATGACAGGATAAGGTGAAGCCACTCTTCTGTTTTTGTGCTGCAAACAGTAAATGCAGGTAGGAACTAAAATTGTGAGTGGGGAACTGAAGAAAAGTCGGACCCCACGCTCCATATGATTGCTGCAAGGAATCATTCGAGCCAGTCGTTTGGATTTGTAGCTTTACAGCATCATAACTGATTTGCTTAAAGCTGAAAAAATATTGCATGTCTGTGGAAGTGAGGCTTCTTGTCGCACACCTACAAAGAAATTAACTCGCTTGTCACTATGTCGCTTTTGCTAGTGTGAATGTATATTTAGAAACTGATATGCGCATTAACTTTATTATTGTTTACCTCATTAAATTGGTCTAGAACACCGTAAATACTGTAGATGTGTGTTCTGACTGCAGTATTGCACGGAATGACCGGCTGTAATGACATCACTGGCTTGCTGTGGTGTTGTTGTTTTAGCAGGATGGCGATCTTTCCTCTATATTACCTCGAGAGTCGTAACGTGTAATAATGTTCTCAACACCTCGCTTTTGAGCTCTGTGACCTGTCCTTGATTCAGGCTTAAGTCCTGCTGTGACAGGAAGCTCAGCTCGGATGAGTGGAAACACCACGAGTTCAGAGCGTTTGTGCTAATTCAGCTTTTACTGAAGGCGAACGTTTTCAGGTCAAGGTGCAAAACTACAATTTGTAAACAAAAGAATATAATAAAAAAAAAAAAAGCATAATTATATCAGAAAAATATATTGGATATAGTTTATACAATGCCACATTTTCTAAATGAATATAGAGATTAAAATTTAAGATCCATAATATTTATATTAACAATGAAGGATTTTCATGGATTTAATTATTATTAATTTCTTTTTTATTTTGGTTGAACTTTCATGCGCAACATGTCTGAACGTCCCACCTTTCAATATATTTGCAAGATAAAACATCAGGTATGATCCACAATTAATTGAAACAACTCTAAATTCACTTTTTTTAAACTTTGAATTAAGATATGATTAAGACTTTTATTATGTTTATTGTCATTAATGTTTTTTTTTTACTGGCCCCTTGCATGTATTTTATATTAAGTGCACATATTTTATTTTATAGTACGCATACAGAGTGTTAGTGGTGCAGAAATCTCTCCTATACAGAATAATAAAGTTATCCTGGCATGTATTATACGGGAAAGAATGACTGTTGTGTTTATGTCTGATATTTCTTGTAAATTTTAAAACATTTTAAAGGTTTTTCATGATTAAATCTGATGGTGCGTAAAAGGTTCATTGGGACATGGTGTTGTCAAATAATGGTGAATACGTTAATGGTGAATATGAAAAGGTAAATGAATGATTTTGTTTCATGAACAAAATATAGTTGTCAGCTAATCATAAAAAAATACAGAGCTTGTAATGGTTATAGTTCTAGGACCCTAAAAGGGTTCTTCAGTAGGTTCCTCTGGGGAATGTTTAAATCTTTTTTGTGGAACCCTACAACAGTGGCTTGAATTTCAAGAAGAAATTTACACCCTAACTTCTTCTTTTTTTCGGATAGTTAGAAATCATTCTCCTTTTAGGAACCTAACTATCCAGAGAACCTCTGAGGAACACGCTTTGTCTCCTCCTGCATTATCTCTCCTGCTGGGACGTTTTCTTTCAGCACAGGATGGTGAGTGTTAGCGTGAGGTCCCGTCACCCGTGATAATCACCACATTACGCTGTTATTAATTGCGGCAGCCGCAACTCAGGAAGCACTTCGGCCATTAATCAGAGCGTCAGAGAAAAAGCGTCGTTCATGAGCAACGAGCCACCGGTGGCCTTCTTTCTCTCACCTTTTGTTGTTCCCTCTATCCTGCCTTATCTCTGTAATCCCTACTCATCCTCTTCCTGTCCTCCCGCACTCCTGAAGACAGACGAGGCGCGAGGGGTAACTTCATGGAGGGATCCACTGGTCAGGAGATAAAACTGGGGACAGCAGAGGAAGTAGGTGGAGTCTGGCCTCGCACGGCTATATTTATCAAATCGCTGGGTAAATGTAAATGTCGTGAAAGGTTGTGAGATCAAATCCCACAACTTCCAGAAAACCTAATTTGAGCTTTTGAGAAAGTAACTTGGATTAATTGTTCTGGCAAATCTTCATCCCAATTCTCTTTTTCTTCTCACCAGCAGCTGGGCGCTAATGAGCAGCAGGCGCTCCATCCCTAACCCCTCACTCATCACCTTACCAACTCTTGCCCCACAGATCACTGCCTCTATTGCCCTTGTCCCATCTAACCTGACTGTCAGCAGCTGCTGCCGGATCTCTAAAGAACCCGAGCGAGAACTGAAAGGTAAACTCCAGCCAAAACTGGACCCAGAGTGCACCCAAACATTCCATTTACTTCCTTCTTTAGAAAGTGTTCTCAATTTATGAAGCAAAGAACTTAACTATCCAATGAACCCCTAACGAGGAACTGAGCTCTATTGTTTCGGTCATGTCAGGAGATAAAACTGGGGAAAGCAGAGGAAGCAGAGGAAGCTGGCCTCGCATGGTATCCTTTGCTTCATTTCTCAAATCACTGACTAACTGTAAAGGTCGTGAAATGTTGTAAAATCGAAGCCCATAATTTCCAGAAAACCACATTTGAGACTTTGAGCAAATTTGAGCCTTTGAACACTCAACTTGGATCAATTGTTCTGGCAGTTCTTCACCCCTTCATCCTGAATCCCTCACTCGTCACCTTACCAACTCTTGCCCCAAAGATCATAGCCTCTTTTGCCCTTGTCCCATCTAACCTGACTGTCAGCAGCTGCTGCGGCATGAAAGACCTTAAAGGAGAACTCCAGCCAAAACTGGACCCAGTGTGCACCCAAACATTCCCTTTACTTCCTTATTATGGCTTCCAAACATGTGGTAGAACACATGGTGCTGCACTACTGGGTTGAAATCATTGTTGCTTGATATCACTTATCAACAATGTGTCAGTCCTCTGAGAATGTTTGACCTTCTCAGCCACAACACTGAGGGAAGCAGGGCACGGAATCACCACAGAGATTTAAGTGGACCTTCTCCTTCAGGCCAAGCAGTCTTTACTCCAGATGGATCTGCTCCTGGATGATGGAGATGCTTGTTTTGGAGTTCAGTGACAGGTGGCTCTTATTCCCAGCTGCTTCTTAGAGACGGCTGTTTGGGTCACAGTGCACGCAAATTCAAAGGAAAATGCTAAAGCTGCTCCTCAGACTTTAAAGACACGCTGCAATCTTGCTTTTAGCCTACAGCAGTAACAAACAAGCCTAAAGTTTTAGAAAACTTGTGTGTACTTTTTTTTTTTTTGGTCAAGCTAAAAATTCCAACCAGATTTACAATAATTCGTTGATTTTCTTTATACTAATGTGTATATTTTGATAAAAGGTAGACAGCCGTAAATAACCAAATTTACATTTAGATTTAGTCATGCCTACATTTCCATAAAAGGCAAAGCTCACTGAGAGCTGAAAATGATAAAATGATGACTAAAAGGTGAAAAAGCTCCTCCAAAATGTGACGTGCACTAAATCTTTTAGTAATGTGGGGAACAACGTTTTATAGCTGCTCTAACGTAATTGAGAACAGGAACTAACTTGTCACATAGACATTCCACAACATTAAATGTAACTATAAATGGCTAAAAATGAATTGTGTGTTGTTCTTTATTTAATAACAAATTGAAATTGCTGGCAAATTGCTGTGGTATAAGAGGAATAAAACACTTCATACATCCTGTTATTAGCTAAATAATCAACTTCAGTGTGGCAACAATAACTGCCACTGATTATTTTCCTATAACAGCATGACATGGAGTGTTTTATTTCTTACTTATTAAATTTGCAGCTCACTTAAAAGGAAACACTAAAACAGAAAAACCAAAAATAGTCTCAGGATGGACAGCATCAGTTGTCCATAGGAAGGTAGGAAAATGAGCTTTCTTTAAAAAATAAATAAATAAATACCCATTCATCGCACTGTGTTAGTGTGGACATGGCTAAACAGCTAAAACAACAGCAAACACACAACACCATTATTGTGTATTAAATAAATGAAAGGATGCAACGAACACAGCTATGGTAATTAGCAGATTAACTCGTCGTTATTTTGAATAACACACATGTTCACGAACAGATGAAACAGAAGCTACAGAAACCCTCAGGCGCTCCACTTCAAGTGAAATGCTAGCATCTCTATAGGCACAATAGATTTCACAGCATGCCAGACTTCCACTGTCCCCACAGACGCATTTCAGTGCCAAGCGGAACACAATAAGTCTCTTCTGTAATTGTGTTATGACGCCTGTTGATTGTGTGTTTGGCCATGCTTCAGTGCCGTGTCCATAAAAAGAGTAAAGATTAAAGCTGATAGTGGATTAAAAAAAATGCCATCAATAATGTATACGCTGCACTCACCTCCCTATTATCCCACTTCCCAGTCATTTATGACAAAAAAATAATAATAATAATAATAAATAAACTATTGACCTATTGTCTGGGAAAACAATGGACTAGAACTTAAATGCTACTTACGTTAGCATATCCAATGCATTTACATAAGTCCACTTCCTGGCTCAGATCGCTAATGACTACAGTGATAAGGAAAAGCTTCCCAAGATAACACGAGGAAGGAACTCTGAGAGGAGCCATGGTGGATTTTGCAGCACATTTTTGTTTGTTCCAGTGCCAACTCCAAAAGTAAAATATGAGGAATGGTTAAAATCCCGGGACGTGTTCTTGAGCCTATCAGCTGCCAATGTGAACAAATTTACCTGTAACTATTGGAAACAACATCAAAAGTAGACTAGAGGTTTTTATTTTAAACACAAAAGTTGGAAAGGTTCTGACTTTCAGTTAGCTAGCTAGCTAGCAATAATTTCCAGTGGTAAATTTTGTAGAAAAACTAGAAGCCCAGCTACAGAGAATATAATCTGATCATAAAGTACATAAACACAATTAGTAAAATACGTAAAAGTAAGCATAAAGTAAAATAGAGTAAAAGATCTAAAGTAAAGATAAAATAAAATACGTAAAACAAACATAAACATGAAGTAAAGTATGTAAAGATGAAGTAAAATACAAAAACATATAGTAAAATATGTAAACATAGCAAAAGATGTAAAATAAACATAAAATAAAATATGTATAATTTACTCATTCTAATTAATTTGATTTATTTATATTATTATTACTAGCAATTTCTTTTATTATTGTTGTTATTATTAATTTTCAGTCTCTGAAAATGAAACTATGAATCAATCAATAAACGAACACACAAATAAATAAAATAAATAAAAGTAAAAAGTAAATTCTCTCTCTCTCTCTCTCTCTCTCTCTCTCTCTCTCTCTCTCCTGTCTGTCAGCTCCAGTATGGCTCATAGCAGCCGCATTATCTGTCCTCATATCTTCATTCTCATCCTCACACCTGTTGATAAAAGACATCCTCACTGGGAACCTGACACCTGTCATCACCTCTCTGAGTCTTGTGCCGCTCCGCTCTGAAGTGAAGGAGATATTTATAGCTCTCTCTCTCTGTCTGTCTCTCTCTCCCTATCTGTCTCTCTCTCTCTCTCTCTCTTTCTCTCTCCCTATCTGTCTCTCTCTCTCTCTCTCTCTCTCTCTCTCTGTCTCTCTCTCTCTCTCTCTCTCTCTCTCTCTCTCTCTCTCTCTCTCTCTCTCTCTCTCTGTGTCTCTCTCCCTATCTGTCTCTCTTTCTCTCTCTTTCTCTCTCCCTATCTGTCTCTCTCTCTCTCTCCCTATCTGTGTGTGTCTCTCTCTCTCGCTGTCTCTCTCTTCACTGTTTACAGTACCTCCCTCACTCTAGTTCTCTCTTTCTTTTTGCCGAGATCTTGCTGTCTCTGACATCCTTTACTTCCTTCTCTACTCTAAACATGTGATGAGATCGTGAAAACAAAAGGCGTTTGGGACAATGGCAGGCTGCAACCCTGCAAACGGCCCTTTATTTAGTGTTTAATGAAAGGCAGAAGTGGCAGGCTTGGTGTGTGACGGCTCGTCTCTCTGAGAGCTGAATGCAGGATGGAGATAAGGGTGTGATGGTAAGGTTTAGAGTGGCTGATGGCTGCTAATAGACGTCTTCCGAAATGCTCTACATCCGCTTGGGTGTAATTACGACAAGCCCAGGAGCAGTAATGAGTGGAAGGATGACTATTTCAGCAGTGCCGCTGGACTGAGAGTGTGTTTAAGGAAACATAGGTTTACTTTAGATTCATTCATTTTGCTTGAGTACGAGTCTTGCTCAAAAGCCCATCGCTGGCTCTCTGGCACTGTGGGATTTGACCTCGCAACGCTCCGGTCACTCTCACATAACCTTATATCCACTACTCCACAATGCTGTTGTATTCTGGATTCTGATTGGTCAGATGGTGTTGATTAATCTACTATACAGCAACTCTGATTGTAGC
>CM040998.1:16632533-16671480 GCA_022985145.1 Pangasius djambal
TCATCTAATTTTCATTCTCCACCTCCATCTACTTACTTTTCTATTGGCTTTTCTACTTCTAGATACAGCATTAATGTAATTCTGTACCAACAGCCTCCATTTACTTCTCCACCTACTTCAATATCCAATCCTTCATCTACAGCCTCTATTTACTTCTCCATCTACAGCCACTATGTAATGGTTCCATCAACTTTACTCTTTCTCTGTCTACAGCCTCCATCTACAACCTCCATTGACTTCTCTATCTACAGCCTCCATCTACAATCTCCATCGACTTCTCCATCTACACCTCTGTCTACAATCTTCATCTACAACTTCCATCAACTTTATTATCTACAGCCTCCATCTACAACCTCCATTGACTTCTCCATCTACCTGTCCATATACAGAAATACAACCCTCCACCTATTCATCTATGTACGACCTCCATCTACTTCTCCATGTAAAGCCTTTATCTACATCAAACACTTGCAACTGGCTTTCTCATACATATTCTCTCTCTCTCTCTCTCTCTCTTGTCCCTCGAGGTGGTTTAAAAATGGAAAGTTCCTGAGTTATGGCGCTGCTCCAGGTGGTCTTCCTCCAACCCCAAACAAAACCCCCTCCACCTGCCATTACTGTGAGAAATATCCCTCCTGAGGTTAACAGTAGACAAAACCAACACACATCTGCTCGCTGTCACACTCTTTCTTACTGTAATATCTTACTGTAATCTCTCAGTGTGTGTGTGTGTGTGTGTGTGTGTGTGTGATTTATGGAAGGAGTGCAAGTGTGTAAGTATCCAATGACCACTTTATCACCTGATATAATCTGAATTGGAATTTAATATGGAATAAAAGGCGACATTATTTTTTATGAAAATAATTCGTAGTGAGATCAGGCTGGTGCAATTCCATGAATCATTCCTGAAATGTTGTTTTAAATTTTCCGCGTACTGCAACTTTTAAAACTTCCCTGTCTTTTAGGGAAATACTCTTGATCCAAATTTTTGTGTTAGCTGATCCAAAGGGGATTTGTTATGGAGATATCATGTACGCTAGATGTGGTGGGGATTCAGTGTTGCAATGTTGCAGGCACACACACACACACACACACACACACACACACACACACACACACACACACACACACACACACTCTCTCTCTCTCTCTCTCTCTCTCTCTCTCTCTCTCTCTCATTCTGGAGCCAAATCCATCATAAAGGCCACCTCCATCTACTTCATCATTTTTAGGATTTTTTTTTTTTTAAATAATGATGATATCCTTGTTTTAGGCTTACAACAGCGTGGCTGAATTCTCAAATCTGATTGGTCAGAAGGTGCGGATTAATTTTACGTAATTTTAAATATATTCTGACAATAGTCTTGGCTGTACCATAAATTCTACATAAAGTCTACAGTATATGAATGTGCTTGTTCTAATATGTTATCATTTCTATAGTAACAGCACATTTACAGGGACTTGAACAGTGGACACTCTTCATAATCTAAACCTAATAAACAGATAATCATTGATGTGATGAAGGTTTATTTTGTGAATAGACGTTTATTTCACTTTAATGGAAGGAGTCTCCAGTGTCAGTGCTTTGTAACAGTCATTTGTTGATTTGTTGTATAGTGACATGCCGTAGTTAAAATAAAAGCCTAATTGATTCAGAAAAAAAGCTTACAGGTGAAGTTTTAATAGTAAAACAACATTAATAAGAGGATATGTAGCTGACAAAGCAAAGGTGATTGAATGAAGATCTGAGATCAGAGTGAATCAAATAAGCCACACTCTTGGGTCATGGTGATGGCCCTGCATGTGACTTTTTTTTTTTTTTTTTTTTTAAATAAACATGCTGGAGAATGAAGCAACACACCAGCCTGGTCCAGCTCTAAACACAGACTTGAACCAGAATCCCTTGAAGTGGAAGCTGATGACACAACCCACTGCACTACCCTGTTTACACCAACTGGGGTTATAGTTTTCAGTCCTTTCTGGTGTTTCTTCTGAAATCCACAGTGTCAAACCTTTAAGCTCCCACCACAGAGGGGGAAGTTTATAGCCAAGACAAGAAGTTTGCTTGTATATAATCCTACACACAGAGGAGAAGAGAAAGATACACACAGACACAAGAGAAGGATACACATCACTAAAACAGAGTGTGTGTGTGTGTGCGTGCGTGCGTGCGTGCATGTGTGTGTGTGTGCGTGCTCTGCTCTGGAGGCTCACTGTGCAGGTGAAGAGGTTTCTCACAGTGCATGGTTTAGTTCAGATGGGCCTTCAGTAGCAGAAAGGTAATAGTTTTCTTTCTAAGCACTCGTTTTTGTAGGTGATGTACAGTAAAAGATAAACCCCTTAAAAAAAGCAGTGGTGGCTGAGGGTGGCAGTGGCTCTGTCTGCTGGTGCGCAGGTGTGTTAGTGTGACGGTCCTGGTTTGAAACTTGTTACCGGTGGCTCCTCAACTGTTTAAACATTAAGTGTCTTAGTTTATAATACGGATTGTTGATGTAAAATGAAAGATAAGCCCTTGTCTCTGAGGGCCCTGGTGGCTCAGTGGGCAGGTACGCTGGTACCTCTATATGACGCTCCTGGTTCAAGGCTTAGCTCAGGTAAGTAAAGGTGTGGATATTCTTTATAGTTACTCATATTTGGCCATGAAGTGAAAGATAAATCCCCTAAAAAAAACCATGTAATCTGAAGGCACCAGTGGCTCAGTGGTCTGGAGGTGAGGTCTGTGCTGTCACTGCAGGGCACGCAGGATTGAGACTGCCTGTAGGTGAGCCCAAGGTGCTGGAACCAGGTGGGGCAATAAATCTGGCAGAGGAAGTGAAAGAGAGAGAAAGTCCAGACTGTCCCACCTGGGACTCTGGTAGAGGTGAAAGGAGGAGTTATGCTGCTCTGGGATATATATAATTTCCCCTGTTCTCACCAACTTTCATATATACTACTTTTTTCTTTCTCCCCCAACTATCACATCACATTTATTTACTATACTATCATATTTTATTACATTTATATTCTATACTATCAATCACATTTATTTACTACGCTAATCACAGTGTCATAATGTTTACTATACTACACTATACTCTCTATCTACCATATTTATATACTACACTAAATTAAAATGAATTTTACTCCACATTAGCATAACCCTGTATTTCCTCACACAGGCTCAAGACCTTACTTTACAGAATCGTTCAGGACTTGAACCCTGAACATCCGAGCACCACACCATCTCACACACACTGCCATACCTACTGAACCACTGGTGCTAATGTGAGGCTTGTACTTGTTGTTGGTTTTTTTTGTTTTGTTGCATATTTATCATTTGAAACAAGCCTTGAACCCAAAGGGAAAAGGCTAAATAGTCAGATTCGAACCAGCAACCTCAATGATGGGAGGTGTACATGTTCTTACAGAGCCATACAGCCTCACACAGAACATGACGTTTTTTAAAGACTTTATCCTGAATAAGAAACACACCAAGCTTGAAACCCTACAACCTCTATTCATCCATGTATCACTATACCTGTGGTGGCTCAGTGTTCAGGTAAGTGTGTAGTCTAAATGTGTCAGTTTGAGGCTTGGCAGATGATACTTACTGTTTTAAGTAAACAGATTTTTTTTTTTTAGTATTTCAAATAAACACACTTCTTTGGCTACGTATGGTGTGATGTGGAAGATAAACATCTCTAAGTAAGCTCTGTTCTCTGATGGCACCAGTGGTTCAGTGGCCTAGGGGTGAGCTTTCACCTAGTGTTGTGAGGAACACAGGATTACTAGCAGCATCTGCAACCCTTTTTACATTCTTATACACAATGATGAATAAATATTTAATATCAGACCTTAATCTTCAGTTACAAATATTCTTATCAACACATATGTAACCTCCATGATTGTATGAATTACACATTTCATGATCCATGATTAATCCCACTCATAAGAAGTTCCAGCATGACGATGCCCCTGTGCACAAAGCGAGCTCCATGAAGACATGGTGTGTGAAGGTTGGAGTGGAAGAACTCGAGTGTCCTGCACAGAGCCCTGACCTCCACCCCACTGAGCACCTTTGGGATGAACTGGAGCACCGACTGAACCCCAGACCTCCTCACCCAACATCAGCGCCTGACCTCACTAATGCTCTTGTAGCTGAATGAACACAAATCTCCACAGCCACGCTCCAACATCTAGTGGAAATCCTTCCCAGAAGAGTGGAGCTTATTTTATTTGTTTTATACTGTTTTAGAGGAAAAACCTGAAAAGTGTAGTATCGCCATAGCAAGGACTCAATAAACAGACAAGCTACGGCTAAACCATAAATGTTGGCACCTCTGTGTATCCCTTTAAACACAGTGTCTTTGCTCTGTAGGCCATTTCCTCTAACCACATCAGTTTCAGATAAAGCGATGAAGAGTGATGAGGTATTACCCAGATGTCCATCTCCTCCTCCTCCTCCTCCTCCTCCTCTTCTCCACAACATCATAGCATAGACACACGTTTCTGAACCCATTAGCTTTGACATGTGTTCATCCAAGTCCCAATATCTTGAGACTATCGCTCTCTTCCTAACTTTGACTCCTGCTCTGCTCTTATCAGCTCCTTAAAAAGCTCTTAATGGTCTAAAGGTTGGCACGAGGGCAGCCTGACCTCTCGTAAACTGTTTCCGACCCAAACCTGGTCATCTCTCAGACTCCACATCGAGTGTTTAGACTGAAAACAAAGAAACCCAGAGAAACCACTGTTATGCGCCCTATTAAAATATTTACAAATTCTAAAGCGGTAAAGTTTAGAGAAGTTGTGGAACTCATGAGAATATAAACCTAATGCATGTTATTGTTGGTGATAATTATTTATTTTTATTTTAAACATTTCTTCTTTTTTTTTAAGATTCTGCTTAGTAAATCCAAACCTTGTGGGGTTTTTTTCTCTCTCCATTTTACGCTCTGAGAAAAAGCTGGAATGGGAAAAGATTACCTTCGAGGAACATTTCTTTGGTGGTTGAGAATATAAAAGCAGACTATACTCGAAGCAAACAGCAATTATCCTTAATAAAATGGGATTTATTGACGTTCACTAGTTCACACTAATATTGACACAGTCGCACGTCTGCGCAAGAATTTAGAGCTCTGTTGATTCTCCATCCTGGACCTACAGAATCTCTGAAATATTAGTTTGTCTCCTAATTTACTGTGCTAAACCTGGAATTCAGTCCACAGTCCAAATCTCAGTCCATCATATTCACTGTTTTTGTGCTGAAAGAAAGGAAATTTGTTCACATTTGCCACACAGCATCTCTTTGTAGTTTCTTATGAAATATGTAATGAATAAAACATTCCATGTCATGGTGTTACAGGAAACGAATCAACAACGTGGTGCTGTGATGAAGCAGGGTTACTGTTACCACACTGAACTTGTTGATTTTCCTATAACAGCACATCCCGAAATGATTTCTTCCTCTTATACCAAGTATTACCACTGGAGACTCCTTCCATAAATGTTAATAAATGTCTCTGTGCAGGAAATTTCAATGATAACGCACACGTTGTTGTTAAGTAACAGCACATTTTTTAATCTGTTCATTATCAGGCTTTGATTATGTGGAGCGTCTGCCATATAAGTCCCTGTGTAAGTTGTTGCAAAAGAAGCGATAATGTGCGGAAAGTGTCTGCGCCATGACATTATAGAAAATTAATCAACACCTTCTGATCAGTCAGAATTGAGAATGAAATAGCACTGAGCCATCGTGTTATAGAAAATTGACGACATCCCCAAGTAAGGAAAATACTATTTTTGGCATTGCGTATTTGCTCCATGGAGACCAAGCAGGGTTACAATACCACTTTACTGGCATGTTTTCAACATTGCACTCGTATTTTTGGAAAAATCACACTGACATTGCCAATTGATATTTTCTGCATCTGACCAAATATAGACCAAAATTTCATCAAGTAACTGTTAAACTTGATACATTAGTCCAGTCTTGATACATTAGTCCAGTACTGATATAAATATATCTATATAAACATTGATTATGGTCATGCAAAAGTAGAGCAATGATTATTTAGTCATTTATTTCTCTCAGTAGCTATATTTCCATATTTTCATATTTGAGCCAGTTTCTTCATCTTGTCTACCAAAACAATAAAATAAAATAAAATAAATCACATATCGTTTTTGCATACTTCCAGACCTTTATCATTTACAGTCAGTTCTGAATCGTGAAATCAACCAGAAGTCAGAATGTCGAGAGCCCTGACCTCTGAGTCACCTCTAAACAGCATTACGTCTTGACTGAAATGTGGGTTTGAGGGGTGCCAGAGCATCTGCTGAGCCTCAGCTCGACATTTTATCACTGGCTTATTAATGACTTTTTTATTCGCCCGGAGCTCTTGGGGTATCAGCTCATCATTTTTAAAGTCTAAAACGTCAACACTATCGGCGTGCTCTGCACTCCATCTCTCAGAGCGGCCACTGAGGGCAGCTGAGGGGCTGATATCCTCCACCCATACACAGGATTCATCATAAAGCTCTGTTATTGAGTTTATATTTGATTTTTCAATCGATAAAACTGTCACACAGCTAAGAGGTTTCTGGCGCTGTGTTCCCAGATACCCTGCCGTAAAAGTACGTCACATCAACTAAATGAAATGGACGCACGCGATCGAATAACGTTTTATATCTGACACAGTTCTCGACTGAATGTGTTGATTCTTTTTCTATAACAGCAGCTCTGACAGTAGTGCAGCTGCAAATCACAGGTTTAAATTAAAGTGCTCATTCCAATATGTTAGAGTTTCTATGGCAACAACCAATCCAGGAGGTCTTATATAGTGGACACTCGTACAATTGAATCCTAATAAATTAACTGTCATTTAGCAAATAATACACTTGGTGAAATGATATACTTCAGGATGGTAGCAGTAACTCTGCTTCATCTCAGCACCCCACCATACATTGTCAAATATTTTCATTATAACAGCACTCCCTGGTTTAATTTAAACCTGGTAATAAACTGATTATAAGCATGTAATAAGCATATTTCCTAATTAAAGCTTAATGATTAATTCATAAATAATTATTGCATAAAGTTTAAAACACATTTTATACAATGTATTAATAATTAGGTTATATAGTTAAAAAACTTTATAGTAGGTTTAATTAAAATTTTTTTATAATAAAATAAAAAACACAAACAGGGAAAACCTGAAACTTTGTAGCTCTTTGGACAATTAATGTAGATTTTTGACTAATATATTAACAGATATACTGTAGATAAAAGCAATAAAAGATATAGAAGCAATTAAGTATTTTTAATTACTGTAATACACATTAATTACACAGTAATCAGTGGCAATTTTCTGTGGCATAAGAGGAATAAAACACTTGGAGACCTGCGGTTATTGGAGAAAATGAACTTCAGGCTGGTAACAGTAACTCTGCTTCATCACACCATCAGGTGGAATGGTTTATTCTACATGCACTGTATTTACTGCTATATACAGTCAGGTCCAGAAGTATTTGGACAATGACAGAGTTTTTGTGATTTTGCCTTTATACTCCACCACAATGGATTTGAAATAAAACAATCAAGATGTGATGGAAGTGTAGACTTTCAGCTTTAAGAGGTTCAAAAATATGGCATTTACCATTTAGGAATTACAGCCATTTTAAGCAAAGTACCTCCATTTTCAGGGGCTCAAAGGTATTTGGACAATTGACTGACAAGAAGTTATTTGACCAGGTCTGGTCCATTCCCTCGTTACTTCAAGACAAATGAAGCAGATAAAAGGTCTGGAGTTGATATCAGGTATTGAGTTGGCATTTGGCAGCTGTTCGACTGGAGCTACCAATATGAAGTCCACGGAGATCTCAATGCAAGTGAAGGAGGCCATCATTAGGCTGAAAAAAATCTATAATCTCATAAATCTATAAGAGAGATAGCAAAAACCTTAGGCGTGGCCAAATCAACATTCTTAAAAAGAAAGAAAGCACTAGTAAGCTCAACAACATTGAAAGGCCTGGAAGACCATGGAAGACAGCTAAAGTGGATGATCGCAGAATCCTTTCCTTGGTCGCCTGATCTCAACCCAGTAGAGCTGCTTTTCAGTTACTGAAGACAAGACTGAAGGCAGAAAGACCCACAAACAAGCAGCAACTGAAGGTGAATTTGAGTTTTGAGAACATGGGCTCCAGACTTCAGGCAGTCATTGACTGCAAAGGATTTTCATCCCCATTTTGAGCCCCTGAAAATGGAGGTACTTTGTTGAAAATGGCTGTAATTCCTAAATGGTAAATGCCATATTTTTGTGGAGCCTCTTAAAATAAAGCTGAAAGTCTACACTTCCTTCACATCTTGATTGTTTTATTTCAAATCCATTGTGGTGGTGTATAAAGGCAACATCACAAAAACTCTGTCATTGTCCAAATACTTCCGGACCTGAATGTAGATGTCATATTTGGATTGAATGTAGATGGATATTTGCCAGTAACCAACACTACTTTTCTGACAGTTATGAGTTTACAGAGTAAGCAATGTTGACATTTTTGAAAATGGCTGAAGCCATTCGGGTAGTGGTTGATGTTAAGTGTAGTTTTATTAGAACCGAGTCTTTTCTGTGTAATTTGTCAGCACATCTGAGGTAAATGTCGACGTTCCTGATGGAGGTATCTTATTTCCATGGACACTGTGCTTTTTCATTACAGTTTAACAGCTACGTGTTGGCTATGCAAGTCATTACTCCTAGTCTTTAGCTAGTTTATGCCTGGCACCCATATTTCCCAGTTGCCTAGCAACCCTGTTTTTGTTGCTTTAACCAGTTGAGCAGCACGTGATTGCGAATTATGCAAAAAAACTGCCTTACCATTGCCTGGAGAAAGAGATTTAGAGATAGAAAAAGTTAGCTTATTTGGTATAAATGTAAATAAACTAGCGGAATCTTGGTTCATGGTGACTGCAGGACTGAACCAAAGATCCTTACAGATACACTGATCTAAAAAGGCTTAAAAGCCTCAGAGAAACTCACTCCTGATGTTTTCCATATTTGCATGTGGAAGGTTTAATATTGAATCCAGCTTGAACATTTATCTGTCTATATAAGCTAATCTCCATTCCTCAGCCAGATAGTTGAGGCTCGGGGACAGTACGGCCTCATTTTTTTTGTCTTTGTGAGTGTTGTTGACAGTAAGATCTTTTTAAAGGCTGTGTGAAAGCTTTTTTTACGGTTGTCCCCGAAGCGGACGCGGGCATGTCGGCCTTCAGATGGAAATCCGTGAGCAAAATGCTCCCTAATCCGGTCTGACAGTGGAATTTGATTTTTTAAGACACCTAGCATTGAATCCTCCACACCCAACCTTAAGTAATGAGAGATTACGGTTAATCTCCCGTACTTTAAGGCAGAGGGGAATTTCTCTGAGTGTATGGGGGGCGTCCTGGCTTTATCTTTCACCATAAAAAAAAAAAAAAAACATCAACGATGGGACAGGTTTTTGTTTGTATAGTAGTAGAGGTCATCCTTCAGTTCCATCTCCTGTGCTAGGATTTATATTATAGCTGTGTATATGTTCATCCACACCTGTACACTTACTGTACATCCTCTTTCAGCATTAAGTAGCTGTTTTCCTTCACACTCACACTGTAATCTTCAGCTGAACCAGGTGGACGGATGTCCGTTACACATTCATACACACATTTACATGAAGGAAAATTCTTTGAGTGCAGACATAAAAATACTTTTGAACACCAGGAGCTATCTTCTTAAAACCTATTCATGGAAGTGCTGAGAGGAAGTTTTACTAAGGAATTCCTAAGTTCCATAGACGACCCTGCATTGTAATGAATATCACATTACATATCGCATATAAACTCACAAATTTAAAAAAGTAATAACACATTGAAGACAAAAGTGTCAATTTCATACTACATGGAAGTATATTTTACAAACATCATTTGAAAGGAAGCATAGAGACAGCTGTTTACTTAATAAGGTCTCTTATTTTGGACAAATGTTAAGATGAAATCCATGAGATGGTATAAGTCCATTAAATATGTGTAAAGATATAATTAAATAAACAGTATAATAGATGTACAGTATATACAGTACAGTAGTATAGTATGTAGTCACATTTTCAATATGATCTCATTATTCATAAATTTTTCCATCATTCACCCTCATCAAACATCATACATAATCTGTTATACACATTGGAGTAGTTTTTGTTCTGTTTAGACCAGAAATGTTGGGTTTTTAAATAGGATTAACGTTGAACATCAGGCTAACCTTTAAGGCTAACTACACAGCTAGTTAAATAATGCTAGCTATATTAAAATTAAAGTTAAATTTCAGCATTGAATCTCTTTCAGTATTGAAATTGTTGTAATTTTAATGCTTCCATGATACCAGTAGTATGTTGAACATCACAATATCAGGTGTAAATTACTATCATCACATGCCTAGTTATGAGTTTGTCTGAAACCACAATCCATCTATCCACTCTGAACTTGTGAAATCCCATAATACATTTCAATTGGTTAATTTTCAATCAAGCGGAAAAGTAAAGAATATCTCAGATTTACATAAACATTCGTAGTGAATAGGGAATAGGACGCCATTTTGGACACAGTTAAAGACTTTCATTTTGAAAAATCCAACAAAACTGACTTGTTTATAAAGTGGATAAAATGGGTTGTATTGTTCGTCATGTTTGGAATTTACGAACGTGCTACAGAACTCAGGGGGTGTATGTATGTATGGTGAGGTGGTTCCACAGGCCGTACCTGCACCAGTTTTCCAGACCATTTCCAATCTTCCATCCTTCCATTCATCATCCGGGCCTGCACGCTGTCTCTCACCACACAGCTCTTTCACCTTTTACACAAATACGTAACTGCAGGATAAGAACACCATAAAAAACCCCAAGAACTCAGAAAGCTGGAGGCTTTGATGCCCAAAGAAGTGATGGAGGGGAAAAACTGACCTTTTTTACTCTCAGTTCTTGACATTACCGAGTTTTCTTAATCACGCACTGCGATGTGAAGGATTTTTTTCACTGCCAAATCAAAGTTGCCGTTTTCAGGTCGGCACACCTGAGATCGATGGCTATTTTAAAGTACCGCTTCAGGATTCTTGAATCCTTGGCAGCTGCTTGCTCTGTAAATAAACACAGACAGACTGTACTCGCTAAATCTAGGCCATGTTAGCATGTTTGCCAGCTAAGCCGCAAAGCTTTTCCACGTGAATAATGGCACGATCGCTTGGGACAGATCTGCTCATTTTTCATGACCTTTCAGTAGAGAGAATGCAATCTTATCTTGCTATGTATTATTTTTTTATGTCCTTAATGTAATCCCAAATGCACAGGGATCTTTTATTATATATACTAGACTCACTATAGTATTATTTATAACAATAAAAAAAACTTTATGTAACTTCATGTTTTCTGACCTCCAGGACAGAGGAATTAACGCTTTGCCGTTTCTCAGTAACATGACAAACTGCATTTTTGTTGTCATTTTAACCTTAAAAGGGAGAGAGGAACAATTTTATATGTTCTTATCTATAACATAAGTGAGAACCGGAACTAACTTCTGATTGAAACCTCTGTCTGTTACAAATCACTGACACTGGAGACTCCTTCCATAAATGCTAAATAAACATCTCCTTACAGAAAACTTCACCATGTCAATGACTGTACTTTTTAAAAAATCTGTTTATGTGGCGTCTCTGCCATACAAGTCCACGTGAATGAGTTGTTAATAACAGACGAGTCTCGGGAGAGGTTTGAAGATCCATGTGATGGAGGTTTTATCAGGTGACGGTAATGGTCAAAACGCGATCAAGCATGAAACACAAACAATGAGCAATGAAAAAGACAAGATTCTCAGAACCTACATGCACTTGAGAGTTGGCAAGACTTCACAATGATTGTGAGTTTGTGTTCACTTTATACACTGTAAACAGGAAGTACTCGTGAAGGAGTTCAGCGCTCAGGGGAGGGGGACCTCTGCTGGCAGGGAGGTGTAATGTCATGAAAACCTGAGGTTATAGAACATAAACTCAAGAGCACTGTGGAATAAATATCAATATTCACTTTGGTTGTACTCCAAGTTAGCAACTAGAGTTCAAAACATGTTAATGGACAGGAAAATTATCCATTTTCCTGATGTATATTAGGTCAATCGTAAAGTTGATTTTGTAGGCGATGTAATCAGATTATTGAAATTGTCTGCATGCAGTTCATGCCTTTGAGGTCGACAGGTTTTTCTTGTGTAGCGCTCTCGGGGAACAAGTTTTTCAGAAGCTATAAGACCAGCTCTTTTACTTGCCTTTAAGCCCAAAAGAAGTGAGTGAGTGATAAAAAAGATAAAGCAGATCACATTTCATAGGTGAAACATGCTGATAGATGCAGCAAAAAGAAACATAAGCAACAGACCTTTTAAAAAACAAAAAAAAACATTTAGACTAATATGTTATTTAAATGAAAAAAAAAAAAACATCAGAATGATCTCCTAATAGCCATGATAATCATGTTAATTTAATGGCTTGAATTATTAAGTTATACGGACAGATGTAGGTGGAAATGTATGTTTTTTTTGCTTTTGTTATTTAAGCTACTGAGCTAATAAGACATTTATCTTGTTTATTCGTTTTAAATACATTTTGCTGTTACGACACCAAAAATATCTCCAAAACACACGGTCATTGTGAAGATGGAAATAATGAAATATCGTAATGATGGTTAGAGTTTTTATTTCAAAAAGTTAAAGAAATAAGTATTACAAAGTAATTCTAAAAATAATAATAGTAATATAGTACAATAATAAAGTAATTTTTAATAATGTAGAAATCTATACATATGTATTTATACTATAATTTATTTAATAATTTTATATTTAGATATTAATTATTGACCTCCAAAGGCAGTCTGTAGTTTTTGTGTGTATTTTACATAGGTTATCCGGACACTATGACAGTCCGAATTTCTGGTTACATTTTCATTGATATTTTAATGCCATTTTAATGACCGAAATTGCTGGACTAACACGCCTACTGTAAAAAAAACCCCATCATAAATGGACTTGCTAATGCAGAGATAAACCTATAACGTTTTGAGTATGTCACATTGCTATTGAAGTCACAGCACCTGTTAGAGGGCAAAAGAAAAAGAAAAGCTGCCTGGATTTTGACATACAAAAGGGGGAGTCTGAAATGCATTCAGAACCAATAAATCAAAGATGCGCTCATATTTTCCAGCAACTTCAGTCAAAGCCTTGAGTATAGCTTTAATCTTTTGCTTTCTTGTTTCATAACATTAAACATAACTCAAATCCTGCGCTTGGAACGCAGCTTGTTTCATACATACCACACACAATTACATACCATCTGTATATCTCTCTCTTTTCGTCTCTCTCTCTCTCTCTCTCTCTCTCTCTCTCTCTCCATCTTACTCTCTCTCTCTTTCAGAGCAGCCTGAATTGATTCAGTAAGCTCCATCAGTCACTCTATTGAAAACTCATAAAACAGCATGTCCCGTCATCACCCGGTTGGGTGTCTGCTGGCAGGGTGCCACGGCTGGCCA
This sequence comes from Pangasius djambal, assembly GCA_022985145.1. NCBI lineage: Eukaryota > Metazoa > Chordata > Actinopteri > Siluriformes > Pangasiidae > Pangasius > Pangasius djambal. The sequence goes on from CM040998.1 coordinate 16,646,097, forward strand.
AGCGTGCATGTGTGTGTGTGTGTGTGTGTGTGTGTGTGTGTGCATGCATTGGGCTGAAGTTGGCTGGTATTTTGACAGGGCTTAGGGCTGTCAGGTCGCTGTCATAAACTGCAAGAGGCACACAGGAGAGAAGGATTAGAGAGGAGAAGTGAGAATTCCTGCTGAGACAGAAGGAGGGAGAGAAGGAAAGAGATAGACAGGGAGAGAAACTGGTTTATGTTACCTGTTGAGAAATGTCACTTGAGAAGCTCAGATTGAGAGAGAAGAGCAAGTTGTAGATCCATCATAATCTATCAACTGAAAGAAAATTGTGATCGTGCACCCTGAAATGTATGCATTCATTCTAACTTATCAATCCTAGACATAAAATAGACACAAGGCACTTCAGTTACCTTCAGTTATATTTATCTTTTGGTAAATTTGTGTATAAATGTTTCATTAGGCCAAATTGAACTAAACATTCCTGCCATATTTCTAAAAGCTTTGCTGATTTTGTTGAGGAATGCCGAATATTCATAAATTACCAAGGGGTGTTCACTGCACATTTACATTTAGCCACAGAGCCCCAGAAGAGGAGAGCTCACAGAGAGCTAAATAAAATCATGACTAAATGGTGAAAAAGCGCCTCCTAAACATGGTGTGAGATAAATCTTCCACTAATGCAGCTTAGCCATTGCAGTGCATCAGCTACCCTAGACACATGCTAACTCTTCTTCTTTTTATAGGGTGCCATTACTTTTTTCCTAATTGAATGGCTCATCTTATTCGTCTTAATTTAAGGATTTGTTTTGCTTTCTTTCAAGTCATTAATGTGAAAAGACTTCACTAAATTTGTATGAACTGAAATAAATAAACGTTTTAAACTTGATAATCTATATATTGAAACGCAGTAACTCTTGGCAATTATACGCTATGAAGAAACTCAAACGAGCTTCACGTTAGTGAGTCTCTTTATGAATTATGAGATTTTACACAAAATCTCATAGGATAGGCATGTTTTTCCCAATTAACTGGATTTTCACCACCTGAATACCACCTTTTTTTGGGTAAAACTCCTGAAAACAATTTATGAATAAAACCATTCGTATCCAGTGCGATAAATGAGGGCCATTTTTAGCTGACCACTTTTAGCTGATTATCTGATCTGTCCCACCAAAGTGGGCCACTTGTACCGCTAAACTAGCAGCCTCTCAGAGCACTTCCAGGACTTGTAATAACATTAGATCCACTAGACCCTTTAGCAGAAGTTGTCAGTTTAGTAATAATGTCAAACGCTCCCATATATCATCACTTTCAGTCTGGAACACTGTTCGTACCTGCTGCTCGTGTCATCACCTGGTAGTACAGTGCACACTCTTTTAAACCTGGGACATGCATTAGTCTTAATTCCGCCCTTATTTTGCAAAGGAGGAAGCGATTACACTGTCTGACTGTTGTGCAGTGTTTGTGTTCTGATGAAGGACAGGATATGAAGTCATATAGGGGATTCTGCCAGTCTATGATATGTCTATGATAGTAACAGGATTATACACTTAAGAAGAAGCTCCTCTTATTTTAGTTGGGACTGAGTTTGAAAAGGGTTATTGGCATCTGTCATGAGTTAGGAAGAGTGCGTGAAAAATCAAGGCCCCGACTGAAGAAAGAGGAGGAAGCTGTCAGTTCGCATAAAGGCGTGTACTCTTGGCTCTGACATGCTGAACCAGGACTCCAGCTCGCTGCTGCTGATGCCCTGACACACTGGCTTTAAGGTTTGGAATGACTTGGTTCTCACGACTGAAGTGTTTCATTAGTGGTATGGTTGGCTACAAGTAGATTTCAGTTTTCATACTCTGCGTTGAAATTGTGTGACAAAGATATAGCTATTATAAGTGCCAGCTCTATATCACTGTAAATCTTTCTCCTGATGTCCAGGACGCTTTTTAAGGTTTTACGTTTTGTTCAGCAGCTTCTCTCTTCCCTGTTCGTGGGGTCCTTGAACTAGCACTGCCATATTGTGATCCACTTTTTCCCCAAACAGTTTGGGAACTTGCAAGTGGCTCCTAGTGTTGGCATGGTAGTTTTTTTTTTCCCCAATGTTTTGCACAAATGTTAATTTTGTCTCTTGTTGAGGTACTTGCTTAAAATGAAAGGCCCTTGCATTATTGAAAATTTGCAGTTTTTCTCAAGACTCTCCCAATCTCACTCGTACCAGAGAAGGTATGATAACCTTGTCTAACAATATCACGTTTCCAAAGTATCAAGGTATTCATCAACCATTTTAAAAAACTGCAAACAAGAAGTGATAATTAACAACGACTGGAGTACGGAACTTGATCAGGTAAAAATGAACAAGTAGTCAGTAATAGACAGTAATAGACAGAAATCAACAGAAGTCAATGCAGTGCAGTAATCCCTTCATCTTTGCAACACACTCAGTATTCAAGATTCAAGATTCAAGATTCAAAGAACTTTATTAATCCCAGGGGGAAATATGGTTAATCTCAAAGTTTTTTCCTTGTGTCATTTCACTGCCACATCTGGCTTGCTCAATACGGATCTAAATTTACATGTACATTTGCGCAAAAAGGCTTCATGATACTATCTAACTGTTTAGATAGTGTTTAACATGTTACACAAATAAAACTGAAAATAGGCAAAATGTTTAAATAAAATAGGAAGCATTGTCTGCACACTGACATTAGAAATGAGGTTTGATAAGAAGTAAATAAAGTCTCTGGTGCCAGCATACACGCAGACATGCCACACTGGCATTAAATAGCTGTAAAAAGCTTGATGTTCTGTCTCCTTTCGTCACCCCAGCCTTGTGCAGGAACATGATCCAGGGTGCTCCGCCTGTGTTAGACCCCCCTCCTAGCTGTAAGAAATCTGTAATGTTTCTCTCAGTGGTGCTGCTGTTGGACGCTTTCTGCATGACGCATGGTGAACTTTCATGAGGCAAACTGACACCTTGGTGTATTGAGTTTGCCGAGACTTACTGGACATGGACATGTTATGAGATGTATACACGTTTTACACAGCAAGCAAATCGGCAGTGTAATGGCCCATGAGAATATCTGATTCTATAGCTTTGTGGAAGAGTCTGGCATTGTTTCTGACATACAGTGCCACTATGAATCGGGTCAGGCCAGTGTCAGACAAGCTGCCTCTATTCCTTCTCCTTTATAAGGGTCTGGTAGTGCTGAATGCAAAGTCAATGCAAACAATGTCATCCCAACTTTGATTATTTTTCCCTCCTGGATTCCTCAGAAGAAAAGAAATAAAGGCCCCTGTTGCTGTACTGGTGGTGGAGCAGGAAGGTTGGAGTTGCAAAACAGGCTAGAACCACTAAAACGAGGCTCATTCATGGTTCAATCTTGGTTCTGACCCAGTTAAGAGATGGTCCAGTTCAATCTTGTTGTAACTTTATTATTGCTGATCCACACCACTATTGTTTGAACCCAAGGTGAAACAAGTCCAGTCCAGTGTAAGACCTGATTCAAACCTAGATGAGTTCTGGTTCTTGTCTATTGATGATTCAACTTTTTTAAGCACTGATTTTACCCAGATAGCAAACTGACATTTGACCAATATTGAGCCAAAGTCATCTATTCCTTTGAGGCAATGTTGGGTGCCAGTGTTGGTCCAATGTCTTTTTTCTCCATTGGGTCAACATTGGCAGGGTTGTTAAAGTGCCGAAAAGAGCCCAACAGTGGCACAGCACTGTATAGGGAGGGCCAGCCTAGAACCCCCAAATAGACATTTGGCTAGGTTTTAACCAGGTTAATGCCTGGTTCAGACCTGTTCAAGCTCCGATTATTCCTGGTTTCACCCTAATTATGGCTAGTTCACTCCTGGCTAATTGCTACTTTTGACTAAGCGACTCCTAGTTAAGCTTAGTTGTAGCTAGTCCACCATTGGTTTCACCTTTGTTCTGCCTTGTTATGCCCAGGTTCTGCTTAGGTTCTGACCCTCTTTGGCTCCCTTTTTCCTTGTTCCAATCTATGCCACCACCTATTTTTTGCAAGTTGTAAATGGGCTAGGTTATCCTGGTTATGACCTAGCACAGTCCTAGTCTCCCACACAGCTGTGACCTGAGCCATGGGCTCCACCAACAGCTGCTTTCTCTCATATCTCCACTAATGGAGGGATTCATTTCCCTCTGACCTCATCTGCTTTGCTCTACAGAGTATATTCCAATTTATTTCTTCTTTTTCCTCTTGGCTTTGTGGGGAACCCTCTTTTTATGACCCCCCCCCCCCCCCCCTTCAGCTTTGTGGGGAACCCCCTTTTTACAATTCTCCTCTGCCCCCCCAAGGTTTCACACTTCTTCTGCTGTAGACTGAAAAGTAATATTTTAAATAGAAAAACTATTCTCAGAGAGTAGTTTACCATTGGAACTCATAGTACTACATCAAATCTCAAAGCATTGGAATGCATTTGAAAGCTGCAATTCATTAAAACCCAGCTATGACCTTTATGACTGTTTATTTTTTCTTAACAATATAAACAGGATGTTATGATTTGAGGCAAGCTGGTGGCTGTGCGGTGGTGGCTGTGCTGTGATCTCGAGTCATATTTCATATTTCCTTTGCAAAGGAGCAAGATCACACAAAAACCTCATGCAAGCCTTCTCCCATCGTTATCCCTGCTGTGCCATGATGGATAGGATTGATACTGTTTCGGTTAACTTCTCTGTGATTCGTCATCATAATTTGTCTACACAGGCCTTTGAAGCTCTCCTGGAGTTCGGCCTTGTCTGTTTTTAAGCCCAGCAGGGTTGGACTAAAGCTTTCAGTAGGTTCATCCCCACCGCCGGGCCTCTAGCTGAGCCAGGCAGCAAAGCATCAGCCTTTTATCACACATCCCAGCGGTTAATACAGCCAGTTGCTTCTCAGCTGAGATCAATCATCTCTCTGGTTAGCCACAGAACACAGGCCCGGCTGCAGCTTACCACTGGGCAGACGCTGAGATGGATGGGTATGGCATGGGTCTGGTAGAGTGATGGAGTGGAAAAAAAAGAGGAAAAGAAAGTTAATGTGGTAGGGGAAGCAGACACTGTCTAAGGCAGGGAAAAATCATGAAAAAGGTGTGGAGGAAGAAGAGTCTGTGAGGGAAAAATCAAAGAAAGGAAGAGTAAAAAAAAACAAGTATGAAACTAAGGAGTATAAAGGAGAAAGTAAATGTGCAAATACACAAAAAATTCTATGTACGTAGCAGCTGGCAGGGCCTCCCGCTGCAGCATGGCGGATGGATCTGAATGCTTCTTACTGATGCAGCTCCAGCTGGAAAATAAAAGTGCCGCTTCAAAACATTTGGTCTCCAGGGCAACTCGGTGCAGCCAGAAGTAGATAGCCATATTATAAACCGGGGTGGCATATGACTGGACTTAGAGATTTGGTTTCAGGGCCTCACAGGTGCAGAGAGGGGCAGGAACAAATGCATCTGTCCCTGGATGTCAACTGTCTGGGTCAGGGAGAGGATGTTGATTTGGGAGGCCTACAAGGACTTCAGGACTTTTTAATGGGAGCTGGATGTTTGGAGGTCAAGAAGAACTCAGCAGCTATGTCTTCCTTCTTTTCTTCCTTGGACAAAAAGGTTTTAGAACCACCAACAGATTGTATGTTTATATGGACAATATTTTGATACATCATGTGATAGTAAACAGAATTTCCTAATTGTATGTTATTTACAAGGTGTAATGTATGACCTCTGCATCACTTTCAAAGAGATGCTGAGGATGGAGGCATGTAATAAGATCCTGTTATGAATCCCAAGGGAATACCTTCTTGTCTAGAGCTGTATATTTGAGAGACACCTGTCACAAGCTGTGAGGCATGTACATCCCAGAGGGCCTATACTGCTTCCAGCTCATCCGGTCTAAGTCTCGTTACCACCCTGGTTGAGTCAGGATAAAATAAAGATTCATTACATCACTTTTGGGCATACTTTTGGGCCAGCGATTCTCAATTTCAGTACTAGTTGATAGTGTTATTCTTATGGTTCTCAATCCCAGTACCAGTTGATGCCATCATCCCAGTGATTCTCGTTCTCAGTACTGGTAGACAGTATCATTCCAGTGGGTCTCAATCCCAGTACTGGTAGATAGTGTTATCCATGTCACTATTTGTTAACAGTGTTATCCCAGTGGTTCTCAATCCTATAAGTGGTTAATGGGGTTATCCTAGTGGTTCTCAACCCCAGTACTAGTTGACTGTGATCCCAGTGGTTCTCAGTCCCAGTATCAGTTGATGATGTTATCTCAGTTGATGTGGTTCTCAATCCCACTACTAGTTGATAGTGTTATCCCAGTGGTTCTGGATCCAGTACCACTTGATAGTGTTATTCTAGTTGTTCTCAATCCATGTAATGGTTCTTAATTACATCATGAGTTTGGGGAAAAAAACACTCTGCACTGAGTCCTGGAGACTAAAAAGAAGTTGCAAGAAGATATTGTGAATAATGATTTTATCACATCATGCCCCTTCTGCCTGTGGAAATTAATATAAAAATATACAATGTAGTGTAACTGTAGTATTAGGGCATGTACTATATCTTATTAGATTGGTGCAATATCTATTTGCTTCTCTTTTTTATTACATCTTAAACCTACTCAAAATCACAAATACAAAATTACACATCAAAATATTTTAAGAAAGCCAGAGGGTAGGAGTAAAATTGCTTCCTGCTTTAAATCCTCATTAAAAACTCTTCCTCTTGTTTTTCAACAAAAAATGCTATCACAGCGCTTCGTCTGTCATTGCGCTGATTTGCCCCAATTTGTTTGACACCCACACACTCAAACTCACTCTTGCCGAGTCAAGCCTGTGGCAATGACAGGTATTCCCCTTCAACCATGTTCCTAAGTCTTAGCAAAAGCTACCGCTAATGACTCATCTCTTCACTCCTGCTTCTCCCTCAACACCAGAAGTGCTGAGGGCCTTTTGAAGGTCCTTATACAATGACTTATACAACATCATCGGCAATGTTTGTCGACAAACACCAGCATTCACCAGCACACACCATCACACTGATGTTAACAGGATTTTTATTTAAAAAAAAAAAAAAAGAGCTCATATATGAATTACCTAGTGTGAATAGATGAACAAACCTCCCAACAATTCCACACAGCTATGACATGCCAACCCCAACAGTTGGGTGTTTTGGGATTTCCTTTTGGGATTTAGTTGGTATGGATTGGGATAAAGGGTGTGAAGGAGGCTGTGCTGTTTTGGGGGATACTGTAGATGGATACTGTAGACTCCCCTCTAACGCAGGAACCAAATAAGTGGTTGTGCAAAGGAAAAAACTGCCGCAGAGTGATTACAGTGAGGATACTCAGCCAGGTGTTAGCTCTGTGTATGTGCGAGTTGTAGCATGAAACTTCAGCAAATGTACTGACAATGAAACTTTGACACTGCTAAGATCCTGTCAGGAATATTAGCATGCAGAAATAATACATATCAAATATTACAAATTAATTTTCTCACTTTTTTTTTTTTTTTTACTGTGAAGCATTTTAGGAATATTTAAATTAAACACACCACTGGTGGTGACATAAGCTTGAAAGTGGGCTATCATGAAGATAGAGAGCAGCGGTATTTTAAAAGCAGAAAGGACCCCCTGAAGCTGCTGACAGCAGATAAGACCTGGCTGATAGCGGGAAGCTGGGGCTCGCATGTTGGTCCTGCCACCAGAAAAAGAGCACTGGAGGCCAGGGCCAGGCCACTAACAGCTCCCTGGAGATCATCTACAAGAGCATAGTGCTTTCTGGCTGTCTCATTTGACCAACTCAATTATAATAACTATGTTAATAACTTGCTAAAGTTTCACTTTTTAAAGTGTTACTTCAAATTTTAATTTCCGTTAAAAGATAAATGTACCAAAAATAGACATTGTTATATGCAGGTCATTATTAGTCTTGCAAGCCAGATTTCTATCAATTTCTACCTAGAGAGTCCGCTACTTTTCATCACTCAGTGTAGCCGAAAATCACCTATTTTCTCAGGAAGAGGCCATTTGATTAACTTTGAAAATAACCATCATAAAGGCCTGAGCATATATTTATGGAGATGATGGTTGTCTGGCTTCCACAAACAATATGACATAATTGCAGAGAAAATGGACGTCCTATGGAGGCTTAGCCCACTGTTTCATGCACATGCCAGCAAAGCGAATTCCGTGGACAAACACACTAAATGACCAAGCCTGTGATTGGAGCATCGTATGAGATGGCTTCTCACAGATGTCATCTCTGCGTTAAGTATGCTGATCCCTTTGCTTGCAAACATTTTCAAACAAAGCTCCTTCAATAACATACAAAGACAAGATTTCTAATCTAGTGACTAGATTTTGCTGTAAAAAACATATTCTGTCACAAAAGTTCTTTGAACGATTATAACGCTTGCTGACACTACATAGGTGTACCAACCTCGGTACGATTTCTGAGGTATGCCATTTGGTTTTAGAAACTCACCTGGACATAAAATAGTGAATTTATTCTAAATCTATTTCTCCACTCTCAAGAGTAACAATAGCTCTTCCTCTAATGCGGCAGCAGTGTTCTGAGAGCCATGCATACCTGAAGCCATGCAATCACATGTCTCCCAAACCTCAGGGCACATGGCTACCCCCTTCTCAGGTTACAGCCCTGCAGGCTCTCCTACTACCTTCCACGTTTCTACCCTGACATTATGTTTCCGAATACCTCCAACACACATAGAATGCAAGCAGCCAGGGTTTTAAAATGCAGCCTTCATATTTGTCTACAGAGTTAGACATGTTGTCAGTTATCCAATATGTAAGGACATGGTGCTGTGCTGTTACAGGAAAATAATCAACAACAGGATGGTGTGATGAAAAGGAGTTAGTTACCAACCTGAAGTTGATCATTTTCCAACAACAGCACATTCTGAAGTGTTTTATTCCTCTTATACCACAGCAATTTGACTTTTAAAATTTTGTATTTGCAGCACATCATACTTTTTTCCATTTATAGTTACATTCAATGGTGTGGACCATCTGTGAAACAAATTATTTCCTGTGTTAGTAGCTATAAACAGTTGTTTCCTCACCAGCCTCTCTTTTTTCTCTCTTGAAACTCCTTTGTGCGGAAAAGGTACTGGCTGTCCCAAAGCCCTGACACTGGAGACTCCTTCCAATAATGTTCAATTGACATCTACATATCAATAATTATACATTTTTGTTTTGTTAAAAAAGCCCATTTTTCAATTCATTTATACTTAGATGATGTAGCGCATCTGCTATACAGGTCCCTGTGTAATCAGTTACTGTAATTAGTTACTATATAAATGAGAACATTTTACAATGAGTGTATTAATATGAACCTGTGATTTGCAGCTGCACCACTGTCTGAGCTGCTGCTATAGAAAGTTAATCAACACCTTCTGAAAAATCAAAATTGAGAATTCAACAGTGCTGTGGTATCACCTTGACTGATGGTGGACTAGAAGAGCACAGTGGAAGGTTTTAATTTGTTTTGACATGGCCTAATACCCCTCTTAAACCTGGCCATAGTCTAGACTGAGCCACTGTCTTTAGGGTGGTTAACTGAGGTGCAGTAGTTAGTGAAGGCTGAAGGAGACAAGAGTGCTCGAGTGCTCTGTGCTGTGCCAGCAGGAATGCTTCTGGCATGTCTCACAAAGACAGAGCGGGAAACAAAGTCGACATCTCTCCTTCCTGTCTGTCAGAACTCACCTCAGTGACTCGGCTTCATGCGAACGGCTTAAACGTTCTATAGAATGATACGATATACTGTATTTTCCTTTAAATCTCCGTCTTAATTCTCTCTTTCTCCGTCTATATGTGACCTTGGACTTGTAGAGGATTAAGCTTAGTGTAACGGCTGAGTACACCAGCTCGTTTCCTCCAAGCCAGATATAAATCTGTCCACCACCTTCTTCTTTACACAAGCACTGCACTAACAGTTAACATCTAATTACCTGCAATAAGAAGGTCTTAAAAGCGGCACTGATGGCAGAGATGGTCTTGTTTGGTGTCTCTTTAGGTGTGTGGAGACCAATAACTCTGTGTGTGGGGGGTTTTTTGAGTGTTGGGCTACAATGGAAGGAGGATAAAGTGCACCAGGAACATTCTGAAATGAGTCACATTGCTAAAATCTCCATTTCCCAAGACAAAAATCTTGCTGAAAATGGTAATCTGTCCTTACTAAAGTGAAAGTGAAAAGCAGAGAAAAGGTTTCTTTAGCTGTCAGAGCACTCCTTTGTCTTTATTTATGTGTCTGTGAGCCAACTGTCTTTGTATTCGTGTGTGTTTGCAGTCTCGGGGCATAGCTGCAATGTTGAGTGCTGAGTCACACTCGTATGCTCCAAACTGAACACACACCACCTCCTTCCCCCCGGCGCTCCTCGGCCATCGCTCCTTCGACATGCATCAACACGTATGGAAGCGAGTCATTAGGCATTAGTGCCATCTGTTGGACGGCAGAAAAAACAAGCCAAACCACTGAAGCAGGACGCTGATCATCTGCTTGGCGTTTCGTTTTTTGCTGTTTTTTTTTTTCAGTTAAAGCTGAGGTGTATTGTTTAATAGCCAGTCAACCAACAGTGTAAACGTCATGTGTTTGCGTCACATGCAGCTCATGGTCATGGCTTGCTGACAATTCACTCGAGGGCCATCGCTATTGAATGCCACTTGTTGTCCAAAACACTACATTGTCCCGTTCTAACAGATCAAACACCTGCCTTGCTTATGCAACATTTAAACTGAGCTTAACCAGAGGACCGGCTTCAGCTTGAATGCCCCGACCACAAGCTATTGTCTCGGCGGATAGAGTGCTTATGTTTCTTAGTAACCCTAATTGCATGTATCAAACTGCAAATAAAAGCAGCAGCTGGCCGTGTGCCATGCAATACCTCATAAACGACGAACAAAATAATTAACAAAAGAGAAAAAGGCCAAGTATCATATTTCATAAGTACATGGTCAAACAGTGAGAGAAAAGAGCAATGGTTAAAAGGCTGGTGTTGATACACTGTATCCGCCAGTGAACAATTCACCTGCCAACGTCTCTCACCACTGCCATTGAAGGGACAGCGTGTGTTTTTTGTACACGCGTGAATGCGTGTGTCATCGCTCTCCACTTTATTGGCCTAAACCTCAGGTGCAAAGAGCAGCAGCCTGCTGGACACCTTGTTGTGGTTACGTGTGTGTCCCACCTTTACCTGGTTCTCCTCATTGAAGTCTCTGCTCTCTCTGTGTTCGGGGTAAACACTCGCAGCTTTAACTGTAGCGAGCTTTCAGAGCCGGGTAAACACGGCCTGATGGGATCTGCGAGTCAGGGTCCTCGCCAATGCCTCATCCTGATGACAGTTCCTGTTAGAGGGGTTTTGTGAGAGACGTGGTACACAGGAACACTTATTTACCTACACAAAGACATGAGATGGCGCTGCCCACAGATGCCCAGGGCTGTGTTAGTCATTTGAGAACTTGTTCGTGCAGTAAAATATGGTCTTTCCAATAAATCCAGTTTGTAATTTTTTTTTTTTTTTACAGTAAAACACTTACTATACGCTGTAAGTACAGCTTAATATGCTTACTACATAAACTTAGCTTAATTTGTAAGGAATAAAACACGATGGAATGGTGTGATGAAATCCCAGGCGATGCAGAGTTACTATTACCACCTAGAAGTTGATTTTTTTCCTATAATCATCTGAACATCCTGAAGTGTGCTATATTTTATGCTAACCATTACAATTCTTTATTTATTTTTTTTTTAAAAATGCCATTGTACTTTTTATTCATTGATAGTTGATGTTGTGAATGCAGCTTGTCATGTTACAAAGAACCCACAAACCCACTCCTCTGTCCTAAAGACTTCAGATACAGCGTTACCTCTGACAGTTCTAAAATGAATTAATGGAGACAAGATACAATGATGACTTGAGGCTTAATAATATCCAACAGCATTACTGTGGCAGTGCTGGGATTTGACCTCACAACCTTCTGATCAGTAGCCCAAAGCATAACCACTGAGTCCCACCTTCAAGTGTTTTATTCCCTATGTTATGCTACTGATTATGGCGTATATAAAGACTAGGAAATAATAAAAAAAAAAAACCCACCATTTTCCTTGTCAGACGTTCATGGAAATCTCATCCCGCGAACAAAATTTTGGAATGGGATTCTTCAGTAATAAATGGCATGGCCTGGGAAAACTGGGAAAAGTTTTGTACTAGGGTTTCATAACTGATGGAAAAAATAACAGTTCTTGGTCATGGACACGGACGTTTGGCCCGACTGTACATCAGTGTTATTATATTAAGTTTGTCTACCATCAGGGGTTTCGGGGTTTGGCATCATGGCAGACTTTTTAGAAGGATGAAAAACACACAAATCAAATTTAGCCCTGCTCTTGGAGAGCACACACTAAAGGATTAAAGTGTTTCCTTTTCATTTTTATAAAAGAAGTCTATAGAATGTTACCATACCATTAACCGGGATATTCAGCTCATGTGACGCAGTGTTCACGTCAATTTCACAATGAAGAGGATTTGGGTTCGAAGGTGATTAAAATGTTCATAAAACGGGAAGGTCGTTTGGGTCATGGAGACAAAACGAGCATTTGTCCTTCTGTGGAAGTCCGGTGCTGTGGAGATGACAGACGGCGGCCTCTGATTGGCCGGTTCCTGCTCGGATGGGATTTGCTGTCAACAGTTCCCAATTAGGCCAATCAGAATGGAAGGAAGTGGCTCAGAGAGGACACTTTGTTAGCGGCTCTGTTTGTGAAGTTGAGGCCGAAAACAAAACACAATCGCCTGTTCATTTTCCCCCAAACTGACCTGTTACTGATTCCACCGAGGGATCCTGCCTTGTTTTGACCTCTGCATTTTTTCATGTCCGATGAGACCAATAAGGGAGGCATTGTTGTGTGTTTTTAATGTAGCTGATGATATAAATGTGGCTACGTATTGTGTCTGTGGGTTCTGAATAGCAGGCAACGAGTGAGACGACATCCTGCTTTAAATGTGTCATCGACATCCATTGAAGTGGCACGCAAAAGTCCTGGTGTGGACAATATGCTTTTAACGTCATGCGTTTGGAGCGTGCTGCTTGAAATAACGCACAATGCGCAATTATATCACATTGTATAAAACTCCATTTCTCACCAATTCAATTCCAGTCAGTGCATTTTGTATAAATGAGGGCTGGAAATCTAACAGATACGCTACATTCAGTTGCAAATAATTGTTATTTATGTACTATTTGTTCAGCGACCTGTGCAAGTTACCCATAAGCCTTAGGGGCAAAGAAAACAACAACAGATGAATCCGCAAATCCATACAATATGCATTTTTACCTAAAATGCTAATAAAAGTTATTTTGTGACATTTGTTTTGTTCATTTTTGGCAGGGGTTCAGTTGTTACATTTTTAATGCCACTTGAGCTGTATATACAGAGTAGCCAGATTATTATTTACTATATGTACGCAATGGCTTGCATAAGTGTTCACCCCCTTTGAAGTTTTCCATGTTTTGTAGCGTTATAGCCTGGAACAGAAATGGACAGAACTGGGATTAAACCTCATGAATCTACAAAAAATAACCCATAATATTGAGGTAGAGAGAAAACCAATATAGTTTGCAAAATAACTTATAAATAGAAACCATAAAAGTTGTGATTGCATAAGTATTCAGCTATAAATATATAGCTGAATACTTATGAATACTAAATATGTAAATATTTAGCTGAATACTAAATATATAATATTGAACGTTTGGGATACATTTTGGTTTTTTCGAACCAAACTCTGACTGATACTTTTCCAGAACTTTCTCCCAGACTTGTTTCGATAGCTCCTTGGTCTTCATGATCCTCGTTTAGGTACAGTATGTTCAGGCATATTTATAAGTGACACTTTAATTGTGCACAGGTCACGTCCATTCAACTAATGACGGGACTTCTGATGGCAAACTGGTTGCAATAGAACTAATTTCACTGTGATGGGAGCGAATACTTATGCAATCATGACTTTTATGCTTTCGATTTGTAAATACGTTTGCAAAGTATAATGATTTTTTTCCCTCTCACTTCAATATTAAGGGCCGTGTTGTGTAGATCCATGACATATCCCAACAAAGTCCATTTCAGTCCCAGGTTCTAAAACTACAAAAAGTGGAAAATGATCTCGGGCCTCTTCCTTTAACGCCATCACGATTATCCTTCAACCTTTGGGAATGAATGATACACTTTAAACAACTAAGTAACTGTTTTCACCTCTTGCAGTTTCAGGATAAAGGACTTTTGTCTGAAATGTCAGATTCCTTTACAGATTCTGAGAACTATCCTAACAAGCTTCCCTGCATTTATTTCTGAAGAACTCTGCAGTCATTCTTGGGTGTTTTTTTTTTTTTTATAAAAAAAAAAAACACATATAAACAATTTCTTTAGTTTATCGTCAGACACGTGCTTTGATTCTGAAGATTCCTGTATACAGGTCCATGTGATGTGGAGTGGAGTGGAGAGGAGTGGAATGGAGAGGAATGGTGTCTCCTCTGAAATACTGAAGCTGCCTGGGCTTAAAAACAGCATACTAATATTATTGCAGAGCTTTTAGTGGAGCATGAGGTTGGGAATGAGCTTAAAGGCCAGATACCAGTCTCCCATAGCAAAGTCAAACACATACCTCCTCATATAACGTACATCAAGAATTCAACCGTACATGAAATCACGGGTTTATATCAATGCGCTTGTTCTAATACGTTATCGTTTCTATAGTAACAGCTCATTCACAGGGACTTGTAGAGGTGTTTATTTAACATTTATGGAAGGAGTCTCCAGTGTCAGCACTTTGTAAAAGTCAGAGGTAAAGCTGTAACTAAAGTTTTCAGGACAGACGAGATTGCGCTTTGCTGTTTCTCATGACAAACTGTGTTTTTTTTGTTTTTTTTTGTCTCATAAACTTCACGAGAGAAAAAAAGAGAGGCGAGGGAACAGGAACTACCTGGTTTCTCTGACATTCCACAACATTAAATGTAACTATAAATGGATAAAAAGTCATTCTGTAATAAAAACAAAATTGTAATTTTTTGGCAAATTGTTGAGGTATAAGAGGAATGAAACATTTTAGGCATGCTGTTACTGGAAAATAATCAACAGCGTGGTGGTAACAGTATCCCTGCAAACTTTATTTTCCTACAACAGCGAGTGTTTTATTCTTTACTTAATGCTTCCTTTGCCAGAATGTCCTTATAAACAGATTAAAAATTTTTTAAAAAAGCATGGCACCATGCATGAGACAAATAAATTGAAGCTAGACTACATCAGTCAGTGTCTGAAGTACAAATATTATTTAAAATAAAAATGCCTGCTCCATTAATGTGACTTGAAGAAAAAAAATAACAGTACATATTAATATTTTCTCAAAGCAAAGAGAACTTATGGTGCAGAAAATATGCTCGTTTATGATCGCTAACTTTAATTTAACAATAATAGGTCGGTGTGATAGATTTTCCATCGAGTCTTATTTAAAATGACGTTTGTTTTGAACTCGGATAATATGAACTCAGCGGGCAAAAATAAACCTCCAGCAGACCGAAGTGACTCACGTCAGCCTCGGTGTGGTCCCTGCAAAGCAGGTTTATTTTTCTCCACAATAATACGACATCTTTAAGAGAACATGAGATCATTTCATCCTTTGCTCCAGCAGATAAGCGAAGCTTGCAGCGGGCCTCAGCCTCTTGTTGACACAGCACTCATGCCGAGCGGGACGATTTTCCCAGAGGCCCCTGCTCCTTTTCCCAGACTCATTAATCATCGGCTCTGCAGGGGCCAATCACACGTCGCGGCTCTCTGCCCAGGCCCACTTCCTGTGCTGCCAGCCAATCGGGCGCTGGAAACACAGAGACACTATGGAAAACATGAAGGCACAAAAAAAAATTATGCGCTTTGACAACGATATTAATTACCAGCGGTCTTCATCTCAGAGTGTAAAGAGGTCACGTCCTTGAAGATTTCCGAAACATTAAACCTGAGGTATCTTTTGTCACGGACCAAATGTACACCGCAGGATACACACACCGAAGAGAAACATATACAAGGCCGCAGGGAAAAGAGCCGAGCTGCTCGCTAGTCCACTGGGTGTGTGTGCTAGCGCTAAATATCAGAATCACATTGCATTACTCACTGTACTATTTATGTGCTTTCCTTTGTATTATTATTATTATCAATAATCAAATAATTAAAATAATCAAGTGTGCCCTATAACAGAACATCGTTTTTTTGAAGTGTTTTTTATTCCCCTTATAGGACAGCAATTTGGCAACAATTGGAATGTTTTATTTATTCTAAATATTCATAAATTATGACCCCATACGTTTTATCCATTTATAGTTACATTTATTGTTGTAGAATGTCCACAAAACAAGCACGTTCCTGTTCTCACTTACGTTATAGCAGTTATAAAAGGTTAAAAGGTTTCTTGGGCAAAAAAAAGATTTTAACAGCGTTCAAATTGTGACAACGATTACAGCAGGTGCGTTGTCTGTTATGTTGTATTTATTGTCTTGTGTTGTATTTTATTGTTTTGTCCTCATTGTACAGATCCTTGCGCAGTATCTGTTTACTGTCTTGTACTTTGTTGTCCGTTTTGCGCTGCTGCTGTCCACAGTTTGACTGTCGTTACTTTCTGTAACGTCGCTCCAAGGCCTTGGAGAACGCTATCGTTCTACTGTACAATAAAGCTCTCCAATCTTTACCCTAATCTCTAATCTAATCTCTCATGTAAATGAATTCACTACTTTGTGATATTAGTTTGTAATATTAGAAGCGGAATTATTCTTTTTGACACTCAGAAGTGTTATGGTTTAATATTTTAGTTCAACAGCAGTGCTGGTCGTTTATCATGCACTATAGAGACACACATACTGAAACAATTGGTTATGTAGGACTAGATGAGGTGTGTGTGTGCGTGTGCATGTGTGTGGGTGCGCATATTTTTTAAGTGAAAGGCAGGAAATTTCAACAATAATTCCCAAAACTAAATTCCACAGGTTGAGATGATGGACCGGTGCTAAACGATCACTTTCATGACTAAGACAGTGCATCAAGTCAAATGTGCTCTGGATAGTAGTGTCAAAGAGGAAACACACACTCCACTACTGCACACACACACACACACACACACACACACACAGAGAGAACATCTGTGTGTACGTACATGACAGAGACCAGAGATATTACCTTCTCCACTGCAATAACTGGGACCATACTGAAAGTTTCACATCAATTCAATGAACATAAACGAGCAGCAAAATCTATTATCTATTTATCTAAAATCGATATCTATTCATTCTAATTATTATTTTGTTTGTTTGGTTTTTTATAGCTGAAAACTCCATAAACGCAGGCCAAAACATGACTTGGAAACTGGGAACGGTGAGGTAACAGAACTGAGAAGCTGGAATTAGGAGTTTACTGACAGCACACAGGAAGAGGGAGAATGACAAAGAGAGCATGAGAGGGCAAGGGAAAAAAAATAGTTAGTGTAACCGTCTTTTTCAGTTTTCACTTTATTTGATAAAGAAGACATCACAGCCTATCCTCTGGGTTTTACTGGCTCGTGCTTTCAGGGTTTACAGATTCTCATAGTTAAAGTTCACATTGATGTAAAGAGAAAATTAACGGCTAATTTCAGAATCAAATTCCTTTTTCACCTTATCACATCCATTTCCATTTAAGTGCACTGACGTTTTTTTATTTACAGTTCATGTGAAATTTAGTCAAGGCTTTAAAGACGTTTAATACGTCTGTGTGCAAAAAAGTATATAAAAAAAAGCAAACCAGCAAGTCCATGGGTGAATTAACAAATAAGAAAGCACAATTTTAGTTACTTTAGTTACTGAAAAGCAGATAGGCCACGCCCACTTCCTTCACGGCGGCTGACAGATTCAGAGGCCACACCCACCTCCTTTATTAGGTATGATGGGCAAACAGGCCACACTCACTCCCTACACTGGGGCTGACATGTACAGAGGCCACACCCACATTTCCCTGAGGCTGACATGTACAGAGGCCACACCCACATTTCCCTGAGGCCGACATGTACAGAGGCCACACCCACTTCTTAACTTGGACTGACCAGTAGAGAGACTCGCCCACCTCCTTCACTGGGACGATATTAATGAAAACTGTGATCAACCAGAAATACTTTTTTCCTCAGAGCAGTTCAGTCTGAACCCTAGACCCCACCTCCCAAAGATTTTAAGCTATAATAATAATAACAATAATAATAATATAGTCATCAGACTCCGCTGAACACTTCTCTGATTGGCTGCATTTTACTGTATGTAACGGAAAATGAATGTGTAATGTGTAAAATTAATTTAGCAAATTATTCTTTTGAGATTTTCATGGCATTTGGAATCTAAAGGTCATACGGCATTTAGGATGGATTCATCTCCTTAAATGTCATGGGAAAGATGTGTGTGTGTGTGTGTGTGTGTGTGTGTGTGTGTGTGTAACAGAAAGCATTAGCTATGACTGACGCTATATCTGATGCTAATGGCTCCCAGTGCACGGCTAAAGCATGAACCAATGTGTTTATACTGCAGAGCCACTGAACCTGCTAGCACTGCTCATTTACAGCACACACACACACACACACACACACACACATACACACACCAGCGCTAAATGAACAGACCCCCGAAGTAGTCCTCAGTTGCTGTAGATGACGGTGTTAGAGAGCGGAGAGCGTGGAGACGCAGGTTATGAGGCGTACACTGCTTGTTTTGGCTTCTCTATAAAACACATCATATTCAAACTGCTTTACTGTGTGTGTGTGTGTGTGTGTGTGTGTGTGTGTGTGTGTAGCATTTAGACATATCTGTAGTGTGTGCCTACAGTGTATGCATAGCACAATGTGAACTTCTGGACATTCTAGCATGGATGTGAGTCAAGTCCAGAATTATTGGCACCCCTCCAGACAATTCTAGCAGACAGAGAAAAAATTGGACGAAGAACACATTCAGATGTGCTCCAAGCAATGAGGCAACGAGGCCACTTATTTTCTTTTGGCTTGTAAATGCACATTCGTAAGTTGGATAAAAGATAAAATCAGCACGAAGAGAAAGTAAATGCTACCAGAAGCAAAAGCGCACGTCCTGTGTCTTTTCCCCTTCAGTACACCATCAGTGAATTTGATTTGCTCGCTCTTTTAAAAGCAGAAAAGCTTCGTTTTTTGTCACTTATTGCCATAATAAGGGGTTAAAAATCATAAATGCTATGGCTAAACCATAACTATTGGCACGTCTGTATAAAAATAAGTAAAAGCAGCTATACAAAAGCACAGTGAGTTAGTAAGATGTTAGTCACCTCTCATGGTCCTCCTCGGCCTTGTGTGTATTTGTGATACGTGTGAGTGTGTGTGGAAATCTATGTTTAAAAAATCAGCTGCTCTCCATATGGGTGGCCTTGTTGCCCCCCGTCTCCTCCTGAAACCCCCAGGAGAGCGAGAAAGTCGTCCAGTCTCAGGCCGTCTGAAAGAACAGCTCCACTGCGGCTCGGCATTATAAACACACACCACTCCGCCACTGCAGATTTATGATGGAGAGATTTATTTGCTGAAAGATGACTTTTGTTTTCTTTTTTCCTCTCTATCCCTGATTTCTCTCTCTCTCTCTCTCTACCTCTCCCTCTCTCTGTATCTATTATTTTCACTATTCGTTTTTCTCTTTCTGCCATTCTTTCCCATTCTCTCTCTCTCTGTCTGTTTTTTTGTTTCTCTCACGTACAGTTTCTCCTTCTTTCTCTCTCTCCCTCTCTCTCCCTCTATCTTTCGTTTCCTCCGTAGTTATGAATTGCAGCCTTTGTTTTCCATCTTTCCCATGTTCTTTTGTCTCTCTCCTTTTCACTGTTTCTCACTTCCTTGCTCCGTCTTGCTCGCTTACAAACAGAAATATTTTATGACATTAGTCAATACATGCATTTTTTTTTTTACGTAATCTAATTTAAATATATTGTTGAATAATTGAGAACACAATGCAGCTGAATTCTCAAATCTGATTGGTTAGAAGAAAAGTCTTCAGGACGGAGGAGTTTTACGCTTTCTGTTTTCTCAGTGACTGTGTTTTTCTTATTAACTTCATGAGAGAGAGAAAGAGAAAGAGAGAGAGAGACAGAGAGAGAGAGAGACTGTTTATAGCTGCTATAACTGCTAGTGAGAACAGGAACTAGAGATGGGACTGAGCCCAGAATCTGTATCGGACTGATAGCAAAAAGCAAAAAATGGTGAATCTGATATCAGAGAAAACGTATCGGAGATCGGATCCTGTAAGAACTGTCTTGAATGCTCGAAAGATTGGAATTGGATTTGGAAAAGAACTGTATATTTGGAACTGGAACTGTTTACATATAAAGAGACTTGGCTCTTTTTTTTTTTTAGATTTTTATTAGATTTATACTTTTTACTTTATTATATATGTATTATGTTTACAATGCAAGTGATTTTGTGTGAAAGAGTTTAACTCTGAAGTGCTTCAGTAAAAAAAATTTAAAGCTTAGTATCTTTTAAAGAAAATAATATCAGCGGATGCTCAAGGCTTCAGTAGAAAAAGTAGGATCGTGTCATCTCTACTAACTGTCCTGTGGTCGTTCCACAATATTACACTGTTGGAAAGTTGCTGTGGTATAAGAGGAATAAAACCCTTCAGGACGTGCTGTAACTCTTCTTCATCTGCTTTCCTATGGATGATATGTTGCAGTAAACGCAGAAAGTCGGTTAATGTTTTTTCCCCCTTTTTGTTTGCTTCCAAATCTGTCTCCTTTTTAGCCCTATTCAGGCGGGATTCGCTTACACTGGGAGCCTGGGTAATGTTACATCTGGTGTACTTCTGAGATTTTAATCCTGTTTGAATCCATCTTATCCAGAAAAACAATTAATCTAGAACTTTAAGAGTTATTTAGAGAACCATAAAACAGTCTATCAGAGACAGTTCCTGATAAATCTGAGGAACCACTGAGGAACCATTATGTTCCTCTCACTGCAGTCAGTCCTTATACTCTGAGATGATAAGCGACACTGAGATCAACGTGTCTCATGTCCAGAGGATCTTTTCTGAGGCTGGTCCTCACAGCCGTGTTTCGACTCTTTAAGTGGAAGACAGCCGGTGGCATGACCGTGGACCACCAGGGTGCCGCTAATGGCAGCCATTTCGGTTCTCCTGATTAATAGAGTGATAATGACAGTAACATCATCTTCACCCAGTCCCTCAAGGCCAAGCTGAACTCTCCCAAAAAAAAAAAAACCCCAAAAACATTACCATCCAGCACTGATATTCCTCAGCTTTGACAGCTGCTAATTCCAAGGCCATGTCGCTAACATGCTTTGTTCATCACAGCACTAAAAGAACCAGAACGATGCCTAAGTAGCTAACGCATAACTCACCGTCCGCTTATTCCAGGACCGTGAAACCTAGCCCTGCGTTTCCACTATTAGGCTTCATTACAGCCAATTACGCCTCAGCTGTCGGGCAGCTTTAGGCCCCTGAGAGCCCCCGGCGGGCGGAGGCAGTGCCCTTTCCCTGGCCCTGTGTTATGATAGTGGAGATGGCTTTAAGAGGACAGGAGCAGGTGGTCCCGGATCACTTTGCTCAGCCCACGTTCCCACGTTCACAGGGGTGGCGTCAGGTTCACGCACAGGAAAGAGCGGAGGTGTTTATTCGGTCAGTATGGCTACGCATCATGCTGTGCCATGTCCCATTAGCCCGTGTGCATGCTCATACTTGTCCTCGTTTGGGGTGAACTGTAGGGTTGTTTCAGTTCACACTACTGAATTTAGCTGTTCTGATTTTCAAAATATTTACATTTAAAAATTGGATTCAAATCTACGATCCACATTTTTAAGAATGATCTACTTGTATGCATGATATACTTTATTTTCATGCATTTTAAAGCTATGTATCAGTTTAATAAACAGGAATTACACACTGTGACGTGCTGTTATAGGAAAATAATCAGTGACGAAGTGGTGTGATTAAGCAGTGTTACTGTTACCACACTGAAGTTGATTATTTTCCTAAAACAACACATTCCAGAGTTTTATTCCTCTCATACCACAGAAATTTGCCAACTTTTTTTTTTTTTTGTTATACCCTATACGTTATACCCCAGATTCAGACACATTAAAGGAGGCGGGGCCTCTGTGACTGTCAATCTCAGTGAAGCAGGTGTGGCCTCTGTGTCTGTCAGTTCCAGTAAAGAAAGTGTGGTCTTTGTGATTCGGACTGATTAAAAGAGGCCTCTCTACCTGTCAGGTCCAGTGAAGGAGGTGCAGTGTGGATTCAGAAACATTAAAGGAGGCGTGGTCTCTGTGTTTCCCAGTGAAGGAGGTGTGGCCTCAAGCTGCACTCTCTTGCACTGTATGGGCTTATCATGGGATGGTATGCAAATAATATGCAAATAGAGGGCTGAAATTTAGAATGAAGTACAAAAATAAAGGTTTCTTTACAGATTTCACATTAAAAAAAAACAAAAACTAGCAAAAAATGAGAGTTCACTAATACAGTTCCTAAAAAAAATACCAAACAAAATTGTTCTAAAGCTTCATGTGTCCGAGCGAAGTGCAGAATGTGCCATCGCTCAGAGACATTAGCTCTTTTAAAAAAAAAAATCACCTCAGTGTGTGATTGACAGCTGAAGTGACCTATAGGATCAGGAGGTGTGGCCTCTGTGGGTGTCTCTGGCCCACTGCAATGTATAAAGCCGGGGTCAAAGGCCACTGCAAGAACATGGCTACCAGGAGGGAGCGGACAGGCCGTCCCGCTGTGAGACATGTGCCGAGACGGAGCACATTCACCTCAGTCACAGTGAGGGGTTAAAGAGGGAAAAGCAGCAGAACTGAAAACACAAATCCACTCTGTTTCTCCTCATTCGCACAGTCAGAGACACACACGCACGCACACACACACCAGCACTCTTCAGCACACCACATTAACACACACACTCTGATCTGATCGAGTGAGGCGTGGAGAAACACTTTTATTACTCTCATAAATCTGTCTGTTCTTCTGTCTGTAAGACATGCTCGTGGTTTAGATCACACTGAAACTCGTAATCTACAAATAAACAAAAAATTGTGATTACTCCACCCATTAGGCCCCGCCTCCAAAAGTTTGAAGTCAGACATTATAAAAACTTGACGCTGTCGTTTACTGACGTGATTTGAAGCTAGTTTATGAAAATTTGGCCTGGTATTTTTTGTAAAAAATATTTTGGATGACACACATTTCCATTTCCATTCTTCAGTGCAGAATTTCAGACAACAAACTATTCTACAGTTAGAGTAAAAATTCCAGGCTCTGAAAAATAAACTTCTCCTTTTTAAGGATTCAATTTGAGATTTTACCAATAAACATTCATCAGGCTCCATCTATCGCCAATTAAAGAAAAGATTATTATTATATTAAAAAAAACATTATTTCACTTTAGCATTTAACTAGTTTTCATTATTTGCATTTCTTTTACTGGCATGTTATTTTTATATTATAATAAATTTGTGTAATTATTTGATTCTATTTTTTTTTACACATTATATATATCTTTTAAAATATTCAGTGTTTAAAATTTTATATTGTATTTAATATGTTTAATGTATATTTTTACTGTATTTATGTTTGTATTTTTTTTCTTTTTCTGTCAATACTATTAATTGTTAAATTTCTATTTTTTTCTTTTGTTTTGGAAACAATGGTTTCTTTCTTTCTCTGTTCTTTTCACACTGAAAAGCACTTTGATGATGATGATGATGATTATTATTATTATTATTATTATTATTATTATTATTATTATTATAATGTAGATCAGCTGGCATGGACGAGAGGCCGGAACGGCTCTCGTAGCTACCCATCATTCATAAGAAATAGAATAAACTGTGTCTCGGCTGTGAGAATGATTATTTCCAGTGACACTGAGTTGACATGAAAGCATAGTTGGATAACAGAGGGATAAAACGAGTGAGTTATGACGAGACCTCCCTGGTCGTCTCTGTTCATCTCCGTGCCTCTGCATGTGAGCGCTGAAACCGTAGCCTCTCAGATCATGTTCACGCAGGAGGCCCGATCACAGCCTGCCTTTGTGCCGAGAACGTCGGTACAGAAAGGACAGAACGGAACAGATGTAAGAGAAAGCCGCAGGAGAGAGGAACTCGTCTTTCTCTCCTTTCTCTCCGTCTCTCCGCGCATCTCTCCGTCTCTGTTCAGTATCAGGTGGAGCTCCAGACCATTTATTATTGAACAATGTGCGCTGTCACACTCACCTGGAAAGACGGATGGCGGGACAGCGACCCTGCCTCTGTAATTCCTATACATATATTGTGCAAAAGTTTACACCCCCTACCCCCTGAAATGCGTACATCTGTTCCACCGTTTATCTGCAGAATATTATACTAATTAAGTGACATTTTCTAATAAAAACATAAACATTACAGTAAGTTAATCTGTAAGTACAGTTATCCTTATTAGCAAGCTCAAAAGTTTGCATCCCCCTTGACCTACTCTAGAGCATTTACGTTAAAGTGCCTGGTTAAGACGTCTAAAGACTTAAAACAGTCACCACCTGGTTAACTGGTTAAGTCTTATTTAAAGCATGAAAGGTTCAAGCAGTTAGCAGTTAGCAGTGCGCACTCAAGTTAAGAAGCGGAAAAAATGCAATGCAAAAGAACTAAAGAATGGAAAATCAGCTGTCAGAGAGTTTAGGATGGTTGTCATCATTCAGAAATGGAAAAAAAATTATACCGACCAAAGAGTGGAAAAAAAAGAAAATTTGCACAACGAGATATACATAAAAAGTACACATTTCTATCACATACAGCACTGTTGAATTCTGGATTCTGATTGGTCAGAAGGTGTTGATTAACTTTCTATAACAACAGCTCTGACGGTAGTATAGCCGCAAATCCCAGGTTTTTATTAATGCACTCGTTCTAATATGTTATAGTTTCTATAGTAACAGCTCATTCACAGAGTGTCCTCTACACTAATAATAATAAACAGATTAAAAAAAAATAGCTGATATTGTGAAGTCTTCGGTAAATAGAAATGTGTTTATTTCACATTAATGGAAGGAGTCTCCAGTGTCAGCACTTTGTCACAGTCAGAGGTAAAGCTGTAACATCTTTAGGACAGAGGAGTTTATACTTTCTGGTTTATTAGTAACATGATAATTTGTGATCATTCAGCTACAAGAGCATTAGTGAGGTCAGGCGCTGATGTTGGGATGTCGAGGAGGTCTGGGGTGCAGTCGGTGTTCCAGTTCATCCCAAAGGTGTTCAGTGGGGTTGAGGTCAGGGCTCTGTGCAGGACACTCGAGTTCTTCCACTCCAACCTTCACACACCATGTCTTCATGGAGCTCGCTTTGTGCACAGGGGC
>CM040998.1:16679424-16706924 GCA_022985145.1 Pangasius djambal
TTTTTTTTTGTGTATTGTTTTTGTGTATTGTCCTATCGAAATGTTTCCGTTATGGTTATTTTCGACATTTCAGTCCCCCATGCTGATGTCTAACGTTTATTTGTAATGAAATTCCAGTCTACTGATATGTAGTGTGATGTAGCGTGTTGACTTGGAATAACATCATCTTCCACTTTCTTTTCAAAATCTTCAATTTCATTCAATTCATCATCGTCGCTGCCGTTCTCTCTCAAAACACACACACACACACACACACACGGCATACTATCCTTGTGAGGACCTTCCGTTGACATAATTAATGCTATTCAACACTCAAATCTAAACATAACCATAACATCACTAACCTTTTAATTTTTTTTTTTTTAAATAAAAGCTGCAGTTTTTTGTTTAAGAAAAATATTCCTTAATGGAGACCTGCCAAATGTCCCCATGAGGTCAAAACTGTCAGATATTCCTACACTTGTGGGGACCAGGGACTAAAAACATGCCCCTCACACACACACACACACACACACACACACATGGCGTGACACAGCTACAGTTTAACTCTGTGTTATTCTACCCCTCTACTTTTACAAACCCATTAGCCCTCGATAACCGCCCGTTAGAGCCAAGAGGGCCCTCGGAGCCGTGTGCCCTTAGACCTTTGACCTTGACCCCCGACCCTCAGTCAGTGAGTTGGCGATCCCCAGGGCGCAGAGGAGAGGCTCCTGCGTCTTGTGTTACTCAAGCATGTGGATTCATTAACAAATATCTGTCTGTTTGCCCCAGTAATAAGGGGGCATTTAAACGCACAGGAATGCCAGTGATCCTGGCTGCTCGCGTCACTCAAGCACAGGGTTCATCCTCCGTGTGTTTAGCATTTTACCTGCTATTACACCCATCACTCGCCTTAATATACATCCTCTTCAGTGCGAGGACAATGAGCTCATCCCAGAGGTGATGGAGAAGGAATCTGCTTCGTCTGGCTGCTCATCTCAGTGCTCTTGCTCCCCCTGTTGGACAAAATGAGCAGTGCTTCAGTGCAACCTTTTCTCCTGCATATTTTTAAAACAGGAAATAATCCCTCAGTGCACCATTAAGCACTAAATACGGCTGTAAAACATTGTCCTGTGTTTCACAACTCTGGCATTTTTACACCAGTGTTGCTTTCTTTCGCACACTGAGAGCCCATGGCAGTCTGCACTCGGAATCTGGAACACTCTCTATCTTAAGCATGGATGTGTGTTTTAGCAACTTTATTTTACTGCCTATTAAATTACTATTATAAAACATATGTTATATGATAATATTATAAAATAGGATTGTTGTTATTGTTTTCCTTATTATCATTCTTTTTGTCATTGTCATAAACATTCTCCTTTTTAAAAAATATGCATGTTTTAACTTTATTTTATTGCCCATTAATAATTATTATAATATTATTATGTATAAGGGAATATTTGCTTACAAACTGCAATATTATATGTAATAGTCATGCAACAAATTCTGTGGGGAGGTTTTTTTTATTTTGTTTTTTGTTTTTTTTTTCACTGCAATCATGAGCATCAGGATTGTCGGCTTCCAGCTTTAAACACTTCTCCATGTTTTAGCGATCTATATTTTGCTACATTATAAGACAACATGAGATCGTATAAGCCTATTGGTCAACGATACAAAAGAGGGTCTCAGTCTGCACAGTCTGCATCAGGAACGCCAGACACTCTCCATCTTGAAAATTTACGCATCTATGCTATGCTGCGATTATTGTTATATGTTTGAAGGAACGATTGACTGTAATTTAC
The DNA here is from genome assembly GCA_022985145.1 of Pangasius djambal. Lineage (NCBI taxonomy): Eukaryota > Metazoa > Chordata > Actinopteri > Siluriformes > Pangasiidae > Pangasius > Pangasius djambal. Next base: position 16,681,209 of record CM040998.1, read on the forward strand.
AGCATACGAAATACACAATAGGCATACAACATTTTAGGATATTTTTTTCAGGTTTGTTGGCTTATGTTTTTAAACATTTCATCATGTTCTAGGTATCTCTACTATGCTGCATCAGCTATATTATGTGGTGGCGGATAAGGCTACTGGGCGATGATACAAACTACTGTAGGCCTGCTAGTTTTTATTTGAATCCAGTTTGCTCTAGCTGCATGAGGCAGTACCGATCACACTCACTGTCAGTGTGCTTACTTTTAGAAACAGTTAAGTTTGCAGTACAAGCTGGTATACACCGTATATTGTAGAAGAGTTAGCATGTGTATTGCTGAACTAGCATGGCCTGCTTTTAATTTAGTCTCATTCATTAGTCACATCTATCTGTCTCTCACTGGATTTGTAAGTTACTTATTAGTACTAATTGTAATATTCACTATTACAGGAATCTCAAAATCAGACAATTGTAATGCTGAAATGAATTACAAGATTAACTGTCGAAATACAAAGCTATCCATAATCACTACTAATCTTTGAAATGCCCCCGAAAATGAACCTTTATAGGTAATGTGACAGCCCAAATTATACAACATCCGCCAAAACTTGTTTGGTGCACCTCACAATTCCAGGAAACACATTAAAATCTTAAAATTAATTCTGCAAGGAATCAAATGCGACACCACAAACTAATCATCATTTACAGTAATCATTAATACGAACCCAAAACTAACAACCTTTACAAAATACTGTACGTCTTTAAAATGTAAACTTTTAATGTTAAAACAAAGTCTACATTTAGACGTTATATGTCACACACACACACACACACACACACACACACACACACAAATTAACCCTAATCATCACTGTTTGACTCCAAAACTAATTCTATCATCAGATCCTAACCTGAACGTAAACTGACTCTAAGCTTTACTAATTTTTAAGTAACAATAAGTAACATGCACAAATACAAAAGACGCCCAGCAAATCTTCAACACTTAATGTTGAATTTTAAAATTTTCTATTTAAAATTTATTCTAACTTTACATGTGACCTTCGCACCTAAACTAATCCTAATCTTCAGCGTTATTGGAGATATCCATAAAACTATTTTTTAGCATTTGGCATTATAAGAAATACCCCAAATCTCAAAATTAATTTTTACACACCCCACATTAACCCCAAAGTGTGAGGTTCTACACAAAAAATAAATAAATAAAAAATAGCAAGAGCCTCCCCAAAACCTACACTTTACTTTTTATATTTTAATTTTAAACTTAACTATTATATGTGCCACTCGCAAACTAACCCTAATTTTCCATGTGGATTCAAACGTTATTTTATTAGTTACTCCTAATGTTCACTCTCACAACCAAAAACTAGTTTTAAATCTCAGATCCAAACCTTATATTATAAATGAATCCTGATTTTAACTCTACAAAGGCACCATAAATGCTGAGGTTAAGCTTCCTAACCTTCCCTAATAAACACGACACCCGGGCTGGCGATGTTCACAGTTTCAGTTCTGTCCAATGAGGCGTTCAGTCCTTTCTGTAAGTGCACTGGTGCGTTGGTGTGTTGATCTGACCAGCAGGATTCAGTGTGTGTGTGTGTGTGTGTGTGTGTGTGTGTGTGGGGCCAAGTTTCGGCCATGGCTTGCCGAGGGCTATAAGAACCAATGAGGCGGGACTCGGCGGCTGATCCCCTGAGAATCCCGTACAGTCTGGTCTGAAAGTCTCAATCCACAGACTGATTTAAAACCCTTTTCATTTTTTCAGCTATCAAACACTAATGAGTTTTTGTTTTTCAAAGGTTTCTTAAACATGACTCACTACAAAGAATGTGTTGTTATTGGAAAGAATCATGTGAAAATATCTTAAACAAAGGCAAACCCGTGTAACAAATATAAGATTATTCATCATATTTCTAGACATTTTATAGATTTTTACACAAGCTTGAAATTCTTGTTCTGGTGGCAGATAATTCAGCCTATTTCAAGCATTTATTTAAAAAATTAGTTTAAAAAAGGATTGAAAAATAAATTATAGGAATGAAAATGTTCAAAATGGGCTGAATAATCTTATATTTGTTTTATTGTAATTCACCTATAGTCAATATTTTTTTACTCAATATTTTGGATCATGTCAATTTGATCAAATCGATATCACAAATATCCCATTTTAGCTATGAATATTAATATTAAATATTAAAATAACACTACAATATTAAGACTTAATTATTGAGTTTTATTTTGCTTCAAAGAGAGCTCTTAAAATGTATAATGTGAGAAAATGTTGTTTGATCTTAAATTAGTCGAATAATTATGATAATTAAAATGAAAATTTTAAATTAAAATGATTTCAGTGTTAAGTGAACTAATTATTTTTAGTATTTTAGCCAATAAAGTTCAACCCTAAAATCGGCTAATAATAAAAATATGCTTCTGTTTTAAATAAAAACAAGAGTTTTCAAGAGGAGTGGTTCTCAAGTGGGGTCTATGAAGTATAGCCTGTGGGGGTCTGTGTGATTTTTTTTTTATTTTAAATATTACTTTGTTCCATAATTTGTGAAATTATTATATTCATATGTACATTGGTGGTATTATAGCTATCAGACTTTTGACTGGTGTACGAATTGTGTACGGGTTTGATCCAAAACTCAATAATGCAAAAAATAAATAAATAAATAAATAAATAACAAATGATGTCATCTTGGACCCTAATGTGCTCTGCCAGTGGAAATGTCAGGAATAAAAAGCTCTACAGCGCCTATAAATGGCCAAAAAATAAATGACACATATACAAATAATGTATTTAATATTTAAATATGAGGGTGGGTCAAATGAAAACTTTTTTTTTGCAAATAGAGGCCACAAAAGTGCTTCATTTTTCTACATACAGGGTTGTTTTTAGGTTTGTATCAGTTAAAGAGGTCCCTGAGGTTTGCTGTAGAGTACTAGAAGTACTCTTTGAGAACCCCTGTTTTCGAGTACTAGGTATAACTTTTTTGATAAACGGAGATAGACGTGTTGTATCAGTTTTGTCTGAGTGTTTACTTGGACTCTGGAGTAATTCGATGAGGAAGCGTCGTGATTTCCTGTCAGCGTCAGTGGGCATGATGGATTTGAGACGTCGTGTCGAGCTTCGCTCCGAATCAATCTGCGGCCTGACCCCAACAAAATATTTCATGCAAAATGTAAAACACGCTCGCTGCCATAAACAGGCGGTGTTTTGAAACACGGTGGAGCCGGAGCTGAAAAATGATTTTAACCAAAACTGTAAGTCTCCCCTCGGTGCCGCGTTTATTTATGTAGATTGGATAGAGTGGCGTGTAATTATTCCAGGGCTGCCAAGGTTCCCTTTATTTATCTCTCATTTCCTCTCGTTCTCTCGTTCTTCAACTCTGCCATGTGTGGAATACCGTCAGAAAGGAGGGGGACATGTCGAACGTCAGCCCACACATTTATCTTAAAACACACTCTGTGTGACTTTAAGTTCTGCTGGAACCTGATATTTAACAACTCCGGCTTTTTACACGAGAGGAAATTCTCCTCCCCGAGTTAGCAGAGCAATTCGTTTAGCTTCAAAGTTCATTTAATCTCCATTAATCTTGGACATGGGGCTTAGACCTGTGTGTGTGTGTGTGTGTGTGTGTCTGTGTGTGTGTGTATTTTTCCAGCTCCACTTTCTTCCTTTATATAAGATCAGTTCTGCAGATCTGTTTATTGCTCCAGTGTATCTGGAGATGTAATGATGCATACATAATGAAGAGAGAGAGAGAGAGAGAGAGGGAGAAACAGAGACAGACATACAGAGAGAGAGAGAGAAACACACACATACACACAGACAGAAAGACAGAAGGAGATGCTGAATGTTTGACTACTACCAAATACTTAAACATGATCTGTAGGAAAACGACAGCCAAAAACACTCACTTAACGTTCATCTAACACTGACATAACGCTCATCTAACGTTCATCTAACATAACGCTCATCTAACGTTCATCTAACATAATGCTCATTTAACATTCATCTACGCTCATCTAATGCTGATATAACCCTCATCTAATGTTCATCTAACCCAGATATTATGCTCATCTAACGTTCATCTAATGCTAATATAACACGCATCTAATGTTCATCTAATTCTGATATAACGCTTATCTAAAGTTTATCTAATGCTCATCTAATGCTGAAATAACGCTCATCTAACATTTATCTAACGCTGATATAATACTCATCTAACGCTGATATGATACTCATCTAACGTTCATCTAACGCTCATCTAACGCTGATATAACGTTCATCTAACACTCATCTAACACTCATCTAACGTTCATCTAACGCTGATATAACACTCATCTAACGTTCATCTAACACTGATATAACACTCATCTAACGCTGATATAACACTCATCTAACATTCATCTAACACTGATATAACACTCATCTAACGCTGATATAACACTCATCTAACATTCATCTAACACTGATATAACACTCATCTAACGCTGATATAACACTCATCTAACATTCATCTAACACTGACATGCTGCTCATCTAATGTTCATCTAATGCTGAAATAACGCTCATCTAACATTTATCTAACGCTGATATAATACTCATCTAATGCTGATATGATACTCATCTAACATTCATCTAACGCTCATCTAACGCTTATCTAACATTCATCTAACGCTTATATAACGCTTATCTAACATTCATCTAACGCTTATATAACGCTTATCTAACATTCATCTAACGCTTATATAACGCTTATCTAACATTCATCTAACGCTGATATAACGCCAATATAATGCTCATTTAACATTCATCTAACACTGATATAACGTTCGTCTAACACTGATATAACGTTCATCTAACACTGATATAACGTTCATCTAACACTGATATAACGCTGATCTATCACAATATATGTGGATGTAACACTAATCTAATGCTGATAAAACACTGATCTAATGTTCAATGATGACATAACGAATGATGACATAATGAATTTTAACTGCAGATGTCTTCGATGAGCTGAGACGTGTTTGGTGTTTGCTACTTTTAGTTTTGCACTGGAGCTACGAGGCTGAAGTAGCTAACACGTAAGAGAGGCTTATGGCCTCCGGTGTAGCGATGTGCTGTAAAACCGGCATGTCTAAGTCATTAACAGAACTGCTGATGTAGTTTCTGACTCTTCAGAAACTACAAACTTTAAAATCTTGAAGCTGAATCACTTTCTTCCTTGGCACATGGTCAGGTAGGAGGCGTGGCCTGAAGTTAGAAGGCGGAGACTGTATGTTTGAAGTGATTGAGGTGATAATACAGTTCACATCTCATGCAGTTGGTGTGTTCTTTATTTATACACACATCAGCTGTTATCTTTCTGTGTATGGAACATGTGTATCTGTGTATTACAAGCCTCTTACTCTCCACACACACACACACACACACACACACACACACACACGAATGCATACACCCATCTCTGGTCATTAGTGGCCTCTCAATCCTTTAACACTGAGCCATGTTCTACCTGCCAAGTGTGTTTGGAGACCTGTGTGCACAAACAGAGAGAAATGGGGTGTGCTGTTGTGGGAAACACAGGTGCGTGTGTGTGTGTGTGTGTGTGTGTGTGTGTGTGTGAGACTGTGTGTGGTTTTATATATATCAACACCAAAAGTTTACACGCAGTTGTTTTATAGACTTAATACTATTACCTAATATATGTATATGTGTATATATAAACAATAATAATAATTATAATAATAACAATAATAATAATATTTAAAAATAATAAGAATATATTTAATAGTAAATACTGATTAAAATATATCTTAAAAGCAATAATAAAAATACAGTTAATAATAAAAAACTGCTCACATGATATCACAAAATAGAAATAAAGAGAAATAATAATAATAAGCTTAAGAGGAATAATGCCTACTAAATTGGATAGTAATAAACAAAAATTACACAATAATTTGTCATATAATTATTTTCATAAGGAGTATTTTGTGCCAGAATGATTAGGGTGAGAGTGTGTGATAGTATGCGTGTGTGTGTGTGTGTGTGTGTGTGTGTGTGTGTTGCTGTGAGACCGCGGTGATGACAGTAGCAGTCCGTAGGCCACAGGTCACATGACTCCATTTCACTGGAGTGATTGAGAGAGATAGAGAGAGTGGGACGTCTTAATGTATTGTAGTAGCAGGAGAAAAACTCCTTCCCCTGGTTGACCTTTGACCCCTGCTGTGTTTACTGCTGGTGCTGTAAGCAGCCATTTTGATTTGACGTCACTTGCTGAACTCGGAGTTGAGGAGACCATCTAGAGTAGGAATTCCTAGTAGAGGGGGCGTTTTCTTTTGTGGTTGTTTTTATACATTACAACATCGATTTGAAAAAAACATGCAATCGTTGACATGGTGATTTCTTCTATAAGGAGATTTTCATTTACCGTTTATGGAAGGAGTCTCCAGTGTCAGCGCTTTGTAACTTAATGTGTAACTTTTAAGTTTCGCTGACATTCCACAACATTAAAAAGTACAGTGTGTCGTTCTTGAAGTTATAAACTATTTTTAGCGTTGGCAAACTGCTGTAGTATAAGAGGAATAAAACACGTTGCGCTGTTATCAGAAAATAATTCACTTTGGGATGGTAACAGTAACTCTGTTTCACTGATTACTTTCCTATAACAGCGCAGCACAGAGTGTTTAATTCCTTACTTAACCTCAGAATAAATCAGCCCTGACAGTGCTGAGTCTCATGACATGGCTACTGAAGTTATTATGATCGATTTTGCTATTTTACCATGAAAATAACCGACGTCCTGCTCGATACTGACTGTAACTGTGTCTAACGCTTTAATGAAACTCTTTATTGGATGTTGTATAAATTGATTTAGAGGTGCATTATTAATCTACTGGAGGGAGTGGAGAGAGAGAGAGAGAGAGAGAGAGAGAGAGAGAGTGAAAGAGAGAGTCAGAGATAGAGAAGCAGGTCCTGCTGTGATTCATGGATGGCTAAGCCCACTGGTCATTGACCCCATCTCCACATACACACCAACACAGAGGTGGCTCTTTCTTTCTTTTTTAGTCAAGCAGTAATTAACCTCAGTGCCTGCGGCCATGCATCACAGCAGCAGAAGTCTGGAAGGCAAACAGAAGCTGCTGGAGCCTGACAGCGAGAGAGAGAGAGACAGAGAGAGACAGAGAGAGAGAGAGAGACAGAGGTCGCTCACAGGTGAACGGTCAGGACCACACCGCTCCCAGAATACAAGAGAATGAAGAACTGCTAGGAATTTCACAGATTGACCCTTTGACCCTTTGTGGTTTTTCAGTCAAAAAATATTTACTTTCTTCGATTGAATATTTTCAGGGAACTCGCTGAGCAATTGTGTAATTCTAAGTGTCTATAAATAAAGAATACGCTCATACAGTTATGTTTGGGTGACATTTTTAACCAAAGCAATTTACAACAGGACACAACTGAGCAGATGAAGTTTAGACTAATGCCTTACCCACTGAGCTACCAGGAAGCACCCCAAAGAGTTCTTTGGTCTGTCACCTGGAGGAATACACAGAACCCTTAACGTATCCCTGAAATCAAAATAGGTTCAGAGGTTTTTGTACCTGCTCCTTAGTGTTCCTGACGCCTGTACACCTGCTCATTCATGCAGTTATCCGATCGTGTGACAGCAGCGCAATGCATAAAATCCTGCAGATACAGGTCAAGAGCTTCAGTTAATCCTCACAGCAAATATCAGAATGGGGAATAAATCTCAGATCTCAGTCACTCATGGTTGTAGGCACCAGACACGCTGGTTTGAGTATTTCAGAAACTGCTAATCTCCTGGGATTTTCATACGCGACAGTCTGTAGACTTTAGACAGAACAGTGCGAAAATCTTGTTCTGTGGGGGGAAACTGCTTGTTGATGAGAGAGAATGACCAGACAGGAAGGTTCGAGCTGACAGGAAGGCTATGGTAACTCAAATGATCACTCTGTACAGCCATGGTGAGCAGAAAAGTATCTCAGAACACGTCAAACCTTGAGGTGGATGGGCTACAACAGCAGAAGACCACAACAGTTTCCACTCCTGTCAACTAAACACAGTAATGTGAGGGTATGGTGGGCACAGACTTACAGAAACTGGACAGCTGAGGATTGGAAAAACATCACCTGGACTTTTTCCAATCTTCAACTGTCTTGGATGGATGTATAAAAGATTACATAGTTTTCTTTTATTTCTTTATAAAGCTGGAATTACGGTGTCTCATTTTCCGAAGGCAGTGGTACCTCAGTGGTTAAGGCTCTGTGCTAGTCCAAATCCCACGGCTTCCCGAGAGCCACTCTTGAGCTCTTGTGCAAGGTCATTAATTTTCCAACTGCTCAGCGCTGTGCTTGGATTGGATTCTGACAACTTGCAAGTCGATTTGGATAAACACATCTTCCAAAAGCCTGTACATAAACGTAAATCAAACACCTCCACGATTAAACATGAATTAAAGTATAAAAATACAACTCTTTAGGATGATTGTACTGCTGTAGCAGCTTCAGTATATCACCAGCCTTGGCCATTATATTACCACTTCTGTCTTCTGCCCAAGATGGCTGCCGTTTTTCAAGTGGCCAGCGTTTTTGATTTAGGACTCAGTGTCTCGAAACCTGTCGTATATCAAGCATTGGGCTGATATTAAAAACATCTGCAGGATACATTCAACCCGTTTTAGCGCCATTTTCCCGCTCGACTGGCTGGAAACGTTCCTTTTCGGCTCTTCCCAGTCCACCATGACGGTGGTTCCGGCTCGGCGCTCTGGCCCAGCTCGGCCCGTTATTTACAGCGACTCAGGGATGGCCTGTTTGTCCAAGTAGCGCACCCAGTTGACCCGGAACCTATAAATTCATGACTAATGCTTTTTTCCTCTCTGTTTCTCCGAGTCAGTTCAGGTCAGGCTGAGGAGGAGGAGGAGGAGGGATGGAGATGAAGATCAAGATGATACCCCGATGCTACGTTTACATGTTGGTGTTTGTGAATGTTGGTGTTTTATGATAAATGTTAGTGTTTGATGGTTAATGTTGGTGTTTGATGGTGAGTGTTGGTGTTTGATGGTGAGTGCTAGTGTTTGATGGTGAATGTTGGTGCTTGATGGTGAGTGTTGGTGTTTGATGATAAATGTTGGTGTTTGATGGTGAATGTTGGTGTTTTATAATAAATGTTGGTGTTTTATGGTGAATGTTGGTGTTTGATGATAAATGTTGGTGTTTTATGATGAATGTTAGTGTTTGATGGTTAATGTTGGTGTTTGATGGTGAGTGCTAGTGTTTGATGATTGAAGGTTGGTGTTTGATGGTGAATGTTAGTGTTTGATGGTGAATGTTGGTGCTTGATGGTGAGTGTTGGTGTTTGATGATTAAAGGTTTGTGTTTGATGGTGAATGTTAGTGTTTGATGGTGAATGTTGGTGCTTGATGGTGAGTGTTGGTGTTTGATGATTAAAGGTTTGTGTTTGATGGTGAATGCTGGTGTTTGTTGTAGGCTGTTGTAGTTGGAGAATGTCGGAGACAGAGATATAGAAAGATTAAAAAAAGAGAAAAAGATAAGTGTGTGTTGGTGTTTGATCCTGATGGTGAATGTTGGTGTTTGATGGTGAATGTTAGAGTTTGATGTGAATGTTGGTGTTTGATGGTGAGTGCTAGTGTTTGATGATTAAAGGTTGGTGTTTAATGGTGAATGTTGGTGTTTGATGGTGAATGTTAGAGTTTGATGTGAATGTTGGTGTTTGATGGTGAGTGCTAGTGTTTGATGATTAAAGGTTGGTGTTTAATGGTGAATGTTGGTGCTTGATGGTGAGTGTTGGTGTTTGATGGTGAGTGTTGGTGTTTGATGATTAAAGGTTGGTGTTTGATGGTGAATGCTGGTGTTTGATGATAAATGTTGGTGTTTGTCGTAGGTTGTTGCAGTTGGAGAATGTCGGAGACAGAGATAGAGAAAGATGAAAAGAGAAAAAGAGATAAGTGTGTGTTGGTGTTTGATCCTGATGGTGAATGTTGGTGTTTGATGGTGAGTGCTAGTGTTTGATGATAAATGCTGGCGATTGATGGAGAATGATGATTTTTATAGTAAAATGTTGTTGTTTGATGATAAATGCTGGTAAATGTTGGTGTTTGATGGAGAAAATTAATATGTGTTGGTGTTTGTTAGAGAATGTTATTTTTTATGAAAATTATTGGTGTTTAATTGTAAATGTTTGGTGTTTGATGGTGAATTTTGCTGTTTGAAGCAGTAAGTCAGTGTGTATTGGAAAATGTCTGTGTTTCAAAGTGTTTGTTTAAAATATTTTATTATTATCAAAATTATAGAAATGCCCTGCATGATTAAGAAACCCTCACAGACTTAAGTTTGTTGGGAAAATCCAATCTACTTGAGGAGAAAATGCAACTCTGACACAATAATATACCTTTGATAAAGTTCTTAGTAGGAATAGCTAATAAATCTCATACAAACTCTTTGATCATGTGATATTAGTTCAGAAGTATGGGACTCCATCAAGCCTCCACTGAGGACCTGCAGTCAGTCTGGAATAAAAAGATACTTTAGTAAAAAAAAAAAAAATGGTAGCATGAAGTGAAATAACTAGCAGTAAATGAAACCCAAGCGAAGATTTTCTCACCACATTATCACCACTTCTGTTCTACTCTGTTGGAGTTTGAAGGCAAATTCTTAGACTGCGAGAACATGTTGGTGTTTTTACTAATACAGCAGTTCAGCCATTCTGGTCTGAGTTACAAACTGAAGCACAAGCTAAATGTCGTTCCAGAGAGAATGAGGCTGTTTCTGAGGCCTCAACAGTGATTTATCTGCTGGCGTTCAGCGAGGAATTAAGAGCGCGATGCCGGTTGTCAGCATCGCTGTGGTGAAATTTATGAAACTGTGTCGTTCCCCTTCATGGCTAATGCTTTTTCCATGAGAAGGATGAGATGTGCTTTTTTCCCTTTCTATCTTTGTCTGCGTCTCTCTGCTCTCCTGCAGTGTCATGAGAAAACAATGAGGAATGAGTGGAGTAATTATAGAGGAAAAGAAGACGAGTGCCTAATTCACCTCCCGCAGTTTTATCGATCACGGACGAGAGGGGACTTATTTCATTACCGGTCGTTCATTTGCTGACTAGACACAATGAAAACACTCTGCGGAGACGTCAGGAACTCGCTATTCCGCCCATTTCTTGTGTAGGCAGTTTGTTCTAGACCTAATCTCCCTGCTGTGCACACAGTGTTTAGGAAGTGTGTGAATAGAGGGAGGCTCTTTCTGGACTGAATACGTCACTTAGAGACTGATGGGAGAGATGAGGGTCGTTTATCTGATGGGGATGACATGTCTCCTCTTCTCGCTCAGTCAGAGATCGGTGAACACAAACACCTGGACTATGATGGATCAGCGCAGGGACAAGGTAGACACTGATTATCTGAGATTTCGCTTTAGAATAAAAAAAAAAAAAACACATAAAAATTACAATCTTTACAATGAATAGATGCGTGACCATCAAGGTCATAACCATCAAGTGGATTGTTTATAACTTCACCTCCTTCCTATCTAGAAGTTGTTTAATTCAGAGTTGACCCTTTCCCTCTTTTCGTAGCTAAAAGCGGATCAGATTGCTTGCTCTTGGTGCACGGCGGTCAGTGCTTTTCTGATTGACTGAACCGTCAGATAAAGATCAGGAGGCTGGTGCAAGTGGACAATGCTCAGGCCAGGGCCATGAACCCATCCATCATGAGGGGGGACAAAAGCAACTGGCAGCCCAGGAGAGGAGCACTTCTGAGGGCTTGATTAGCCAGCGGCGGCCCCTGTTGGGCCTGAGTGGGTTTCAAGAAACCAGATGACGCAAGCTCAATCAAAACATGAAGCTGTATCGCTGAGGCTCAGCTCCTACATGACAACCCTACAACATGGTTACAGATCTCCCAGAAATTTACACAATTTTCCTCGCTTTATCAAGTCATAGTAGGGGTATCCGTATTTGTTTAGTGCTCCAAATTTTGATATCTGTGTTTGGATTTAAACAGGAAGTAGACGGAAAAACTCCAGGGCTGCTGGAAAATCAACCAGAACATACCTTTAGTTAACGCTTGAACATTTCTTCAGCTACTTCAGCCGATAATTGATCTCGAGCGGATGCCATGTAAAGCTTTCTGCCATGCTTTTAATCTAACGTGACTAACGTGACATGTGAAAGCTAGAGAACTGCCTTTCAAAACAACAACGTCTTTCCCAAATTCGGAGAACTGTTGTTTACACTGGACTTCAATATCCACCTAATAATATCAGAAGCTACTACGAGGTTGGGACGCACTTGCAGAGCTGCGGAGAGACAAAATGGCATCCTTTGAGTGGCATTTCAATATAATAATGAATGATTTTTTTCCCCAGGAAGATTGACTTTTATTACGATAGAGAGCATTCATTTTAATGCAGAATGAGCATACACGTTAATATTTTATATATCGCAGAGTGTGGTCTGCGTGACCTATATATGTCACGGATCCGTTGGAGACGGACGCAAGTGCGGAATATTTTATTTAAGGTGATACACACGAGAACAAGAAGAAGACAACATAACAAACACAAACTAAACAAGCTTGAGATATACGTGAACGTGGCACAGAATCGACAGCATAACCACACTACTCACATCAGACGCTATACTTAACCCTGACTTAAACGTGACTGGTGCTCATTTTGCATGAACACGATCCAGGCGTTCGTGATCATGTGACTCGGTACGTAAAGTGAACATGTGGTGTGCAGTGGCTGATGGGTGCCATTACAGCAGCTCAATAAATAAATGGGTCATTTTTAAAAGTGCATTCCTTTGTGAATTTTGGACTAGTTTGTATAGAAATGTTAGAAATATGGTTTTATTTCGGAGCTCAGCGTGGGCAAGCAAACCACTGATGGAAACAAAACAAAAAAACTGAATAGTGCTCCTCCTATTCGTAGCTGTATTTGTTTAGAACGCATTATCTGTTCTTTCCAGATAGTGTTTTCATATTTGGTTACGTCCCTACGCCACGAATCGAGCACAGGCACATCTCTATGAAGAACCTCTCAGAACGACGGTAGCAAACAGCAGACACACAGAGTTCTTCCCTGCCGTGGATGAAGACAACAGACACGCGGTTGCACTCAATCCACAGCCAGCGGACTCGCGTCGTACATTAAAGACCAAAACCAGGAGAAATCCGCCAGGTCTGGAGCCCCACCACAACCATCAACCAGCAGGCAAATTCGACAAAAAAAAGTTCGTCCCCTATTCACATCTGTATTTGTATTCATTTAAAACACATTATCTGTTCAATCTGACTAATGTAATAATGCCTAGCAGCTTCAGGAATAAAACTAAAACAATGGAAAATGGCTTATCGAAAATATTTATGGTAAATTTCATGTACAAGAAATGTAATGCACGAGAAAAATTAAGAAAATTGTCCCGTTAATTACATCTGCATTTGCATTTTTCATAACTTAGCCATTATGTGATGACGTGTTATCATCTTCTGAAGATGTTTGTTTTGAAGCGGCTGCAGAAGAACCAGTAGGAGTCCAATTAAAAAGAACATTAGGCTGTGATTAAAAGTCTGCTCGAGGGCTGTGGGGAGTGAAGGAAACTTTAAAATCGAGGCGACGCTTTGTCATCTCAAATATTTTCCCCTCCGCCATAAAAATGCCGCTGCTTCTGTCTCGTTTCCATGCTCTTTTTAAAAGCCTTGCTGTGTAAATATCACCGCTGTCATGCTTTCCCAGTGGATCGGGTCACCTGTCAATCAAACTGAGGCGCAGGTGAGTGGCCTGGCCAGTGGTTTGAGCCTCTGGGGCGTGCGTGTGTGTGTGTGTGTGTGTGTGTGTGTGTGTGTGAAGCCTTAAAAGGTTTTTCATTTGCAACAGACAGCCTGACAGTGCCGAGACTCTACAGAGGTAAAATAGAGGCCACGGTGGTGCTGTAGGATCGAGACCTTCTCTAACTTCATCCATTCCATTCACAGCTCACTTGAATCCTATAGAAGCAACACACACGCACACACACACACACACACACACACACACACACACACACTCTCCCACAGCTGTAAGAAGAGGTAACAAATACGGAACATGCGAACAGTAATAGCAGTTTTATTGCCTCTCTATAACCAGGTATGTAGTAACGATGTTACACTTCACAGTGTTTACTATGTAAGGAATAAAACACTCAGTGTCATGCTGTTACAGGAAAATAATCAGCGACGGCGTGGTGTGATGACGCGGAGCTCCCGTCAATCAGAATCGAGAACTCAACAGCACTGTGGTATTTGTACTAATTTTGAAGATCCGAAGGATTAGTACATATTACATATTAATACATAATTAATAAATTATTACATAATTATAATTTACATAATTTTTATATGGGTTTGTTTAAATCTATATATTTATACATGAGTGTTTATTAAATCTAGACGCTATGGTCATGGCCATCTGGCCTGTAGGGGGCGCTGGAGAGACATGAGAGCAGACACAGAGGTGGAAAAGTCTCGGCACTAGACTTCCTCAGCGAAGCCGAAATAAAGAGGCACAGTGTCTCTGAGTCTCTTAAGAATACACAAGTAGAGCAGAAAGATCTGGCTTTCATCACAGTACTAACACAACGCTTACAGTGTGTGTGTGTGTGTGTGTGTGTGTGTGTGTGTGTGTGAGAGAGAGAGAGAGAGATCTGAAAAGGGTGTGGGTGCATTTTAGCTTTCGGTCCCCTCAAACTGATTCATGGCATTTCTTACATTTCTGATACATTTATAAATATGTGTATTCTCATTAATAATAATAATAATAATAATAATAATAATAATAATAACAACAATAATCATCATCATCATCATGTGTGTGTGTGTGTGTGTGTGTGTGTGGATAGAAACAGACAGAAACTGCAGCCATTTGCTTTTCATTTGTATTTGCTTTTCTAAAGACAGTGTTCAGCCACGAAATAGGCACAGCTTCATTTCTTTCTTTCTTTCTTTTCTTTATTTCTTTTTAAAATTAAATAAATAAAAATAAAAAATTAATTATTTCTCAGTTTTAACGCTCTTGAGGTGTTAGCACAGAGCTAGTTATTCGAACACTGGTAACTTCCAAAAGTCTGAATAATTTTATTTCTTCTTCTTCTTCTTATTATTATTATTATTATTATTATTATGATAAATGCTATTATTAAAATATTACATTTTATAAATTGTTTAAATATATTAATTGTAAATATTACTATAAATTCATTATTTATACCTGACCCAAATCCACTTTTCTAAAAATCTAAGTATATGAATTTTTATTAGCCAGTTCCTTTTCTCACTTACGCTACAGCAGCTATAAACAGTCGCTCCTTCACCAGCCTCTCTTTTATTTTCCCTCTTGAACAAATAAGACAAAAAAAATAAAAACAAAAACAACGCAGCTTGTCATGTTACAGAGAAACCGCAAAAAGCGTAAACTCCTCTTTCCTGAAGATGTCGGAAAACTTAAATCTCCAGCTTTAGCTCTGACTGTTACAAAGCGCTGACACTGGAGACTCCTTCCACAAACGTTAATTACAGAAAACCACATCAAGGATTACACGCTTTTTTAATCTGTTTATGTGGAGCGTCTGCTGTACGAGCGCCTGTGAACGAGCTGTTACTATAGAAACGAGTGCATTAATATAAACCTGTGATTGACGGCTGCACTACCGTCGGAGCTGCTGTTACAGAAAATGAATCGACACCAAATTATTCAACAGTGCTGCAGTATTAACTTAATTAACTAATGATGAGTCGAGAGCTGCAAGCTGAGGAGCATGTCTGTGTGTGTGTGTGTGTGTGTGTGTGTGTGTGTGTGTGTGTGTGTTTGAGCCATGCTAGGAGAAGAGAAGACGTTGACCTCCACCTGGTGGTGTGTGTAGAGCAAGGAGCAGAAACTTTTCTTACTGTGGAAAAGATGGCAGGGTTGCTTGATGGACACAACTGTAGTGGCTTTTAAATGAAATAAATAACTCTTTCATGGTCACTATAAACCCACCCACACACACACACACACACTTCCTTCTAAAAGAAAATGAATTCATTTATCCAGCGTGCCTGAAATCTCCTGCAATCGCTTTCTGTTTTTCATTTCTTTTGTGTCACTCTGTCTAACTTTAATTAAGAATTGCATAATTAACATCTCTAATGAAGTTTTGAAAAAGGGGGAGTTCGATCCATGTTTAAATTTGTTTTAACTTCCCCTTTTTTCCCCCCTTAAAGGAAAACTCCACCCTGAAACACCTCTGTATTAATCTTCATCATTAACATCATCTTCAACGCCGCCCAAGATTTATCATATAATAAAATTCTGGGTTGAAAGAGGAACGAACCGATGAACTGTAAGCGTGAGAGTGAAGCTAGCGCACGCTGAATGAGCTTAGCCGTGCTCTCTTAAAGCACGCAGGAATCTGAGGCCTGCATATCTCAAAGCATTCTTCAGCACAATGCTACTGACAGCTTTAATACGGCCGCAGCGAGCACACACTCGCGTCAGGTCCTTTTATCTAGGCAGGGATACACAATACACAAAATGGAACACACACACACACACACACACACACACACACACACACACACACAAATGTACACACACTTCCATGTAGTTGCAGACAGACAAATGCACAGCACACATTCTCTCAATGTGTCTCAGGTGGACACACTACTTCTACAGCCTTCTCACACACACACACACACAAGGCTGAGTGACAGATTTCATGGCTTGTGAATGAAGGGATGGGAAGGAGGAGTGGAGCGTCTCTTTCCGCTGCTTGACATCTCTCTGTCAGCAGCGTTCAGCTCTCATTAGAACTCTGAACAAGAGCTGCACTCTGGGAAACACGCCGCCATTTTCACCCCTTTGGTCAACTGGATCCACCTGTCGAGTGACGGCCCGCTCTATCTGCTCCATTTCATCCTCCATCTCCTTTTCCAGACATGGGAGTGCATGGAGTTATACACACACACACACACGCACACACACACACACCTTCTGTGGAGCTTAGAAGCTGACAAAAGCACTTGAATATGAATTTCAACTCTCGGTTAAATACCACCGTCATCAATCCAAGATGCAGCGGAGAATTTAAATAACTTTTCTTAATAAGGACATTATAGGCTGCTGTTGATGTTTTTGCTTTTTTTGATTTATACTCACAGGTTTTTACTCAAAATCCTTTCTGAATGCTTCAGTTTCATTCCAATTTCTTACTTTGCTTGGGATTGGGAAGGCTTTAGTTTTGACCCAATGCCCCCCACCAATGGTATCTGTTTGAATTATATACACCTTAATGATATATATTCTCATCTCATGAAATAAAAAGCCTTTTTTTTTTGCTGTGGTGCATTTCATAAATTTACATTTACATTAAAGGTGCAAAGGTGTAAGTTTAGTCTTTTTTAAAAAAAGATTAGGTCTCTGACGGTTAAGTGGGTGCGACGTTTGAAAGATATTCACGAAGCCCCGCACTGGTTTTTATCACGCTCTAAATATCTTCCAGGATATTTCTACAACAAAGGAAAAAAAAATCGATTATTAGACCTTTAATTAAAGTTAAAGTTTTTTTTAAAAATTATTGATTTTGAAGTTCTAAAAAAAAAATCAGAATGATAAATACATCTCAAATCTCAAAAATTCGGATTTTATGTCATTTAGGCCAAAAGTGAAGTATCCGGGATCACTATCTACCATGATGTTAAACACTTGATGCTTACCATCTGTTCTTCTTTGTAAATCCCGGACACTTCACCTTTGGTCTAATTTATATCAAATCTGTATGTTTAGGATTTGAATTTCGGGGGCTGATTTTTGTCTGTAAAATCTCAAAAAGATATGCTGTAATTTCCAAATTATATGCTATATGCAAATAATCAAAATATTCATATTTGAAATCAAAGAAAAAATGAATGAGACATGTATATAATTGATATTCAAATACTATACATGCAAATGAGGCTTCATTTCATCTAAATAAATATGCATATGCTTGTATACAATACTTAATAAATTATTAATTGCAAATATATTTCATGTCTGAAATGAAGGCAGTACTGTCAAAGCAGTTTTTAAAAGAGTGCCAATAATTAAAAACAACTGTTCTGTAAGGGAAAAAATATCATGCTTTAATCAAACTATATAATATCTCTGTACAGTTGAGCTCAATTATCACTTATTGTATGCGTTATTCTTCTAAAAAATGTAATTATTTTTGCTTTTTTTTAAAAAATTTAACGATTTTTGAAAATTCATCTTAAAGAAGAGTGCAAATAATTCTGGACTGTATTCATACTGTAGATGCAGTATGCTAAGCCTATGTTTAAAACCACAATATCTCACTTAACGCCACCGGTGTTGGTTAATAAATCCCGAACAGGCCTCTAGAGCATCACACAGTGCGATGACAGGAACACACGCAGGAGCATTCGCATGACGTCTCCGACCTGACGTCAGTACGGAGATAGCCGTGTGGATCCATCACGCTGTCATGTCTCTGATCTTCCACTCAGGCTGGTGGGAGATGATTAAGGTAATTAAGTTCTCACTCGTCTAAATGACGGCAGGGTGAGATGGAGGTTTCCTTCACTCTCACTCTGGGAAAACATTAACGAGCTCAGCTGGGAGTGACAAATGGCATGACAGGTTTTTTTTTTATTTATGTAATAGTGAATTTCATTTTTTTCATTTATTGTTGTAACAGCTATAAATGAAATTTAATGTAAAAAATAAATGTCATAGATTATTATATGCTGTCATTATTATGTTCAATGTTAATATCTATTATTTACTTCTGAACTTCATTCAACCCCTTGAAGGGTAAGAAGGCGTTGGTTTAACATTTATGGAAGGAGTCTCCAGTGTCAGTGCTTTGTAACAGTCTGAGGTAAAGCTGTAGCTTTAAGCTGCAAGTTTTCCGCTGCTATAACGTAAGTGTGGAAATTGTTTCGCAAATTAAACGTAACTATAAATGGATAAAACGTACCGAGTCGTCATTCTTTAATAAATAAAAAATATTTAATCGTTGGTAAATTGCTGTGGTATAAGAGGAATAAAACCCTTCAGAGTAGTCACAGTTACTCCAGTTGTTGCTGATTGTTTTTGTATAAGAGCACATATCAGAAACTGAACAGAAATTTATCTATGAAATATATTTATTAATTTTTGAAATATAAACCACGCTAGTCGTTTTTGCCTTCATTAGATGTACTCAGTTGATTATTTTATAATTAAAAACACCTGTATGAAGTTTTGAGTCACATCGTGTGAAAGGATTTATTTTCTTTCTATCCCAGATGTGAGAGGGCAACGGTTATTGATATCTCATTAAGAATGATTTATTCAGGTTCTCGGTTCTCTGATCTGCCCGTCCAGCCGTGGAGTCTTAAATGCTCTCTGTTGTTTCCAGCTCAGTGAGGTGGATAACTGTCTCCGGGACAGTCATAAATCATGGCTCTTTCTGGAATTTTTTTTTTTTTTTAGGGTCATCTATTGTCCTGAAGTGATTTATTGGCTTACTTAAAGATTTACAAATGGAGTTGCTGCCGTGAATTGTGAACAGGCTTGGGTAATGGTTTTGTGTTGACCATATGTTGTGTTACTTCAAAGTTCTTCATTATTTTCCATAAAAAAAAAACACCACCATTCTCCAATATCCAGCAACATCTACAATCTGACACCAATGTCCTCTACCAAAAACCTAGCTTTGGCATCAAAAACCATCATCAATTCATCATCCAACATAAAATCTGGCAAAACCTAACATTCTTCGTCAAACACCAACACACACCAATGGCCGACACACAAACATAAACATTTACCAACAACACTGACCATTTAAACACCATTAAACACCAATACTTACCACCACAGAGAAACTTTCTCCATCAAACACCAATATTCCCCTTCCAACATCAGCATTCTCCATCAAATACCATTCACCAGAAAATAGCATAAAACAGCAATACCTACCTATACAGACAAATACTCACCATTAAACCCCAATGTTACTCTTCCAACAATATTGTTCTCCATCAAACACTAACATTTACCATTAAACAGGATGAAACACCAAAACTTACCACCACAGACAAATGTCACCCATTTAATCCCAGCATTACTCTTTCAACGCCAGTATTCTCCATCCCCCTTCACATACCAACATTCTGCATCAAACACCAAACATTCATTATTAAACAGCATAAAACACTAATATTTACCACCACAAACATTCTTCGCAAAACCCCAACATTCCTCTTCCAATACCAATGTTCTCCATCAAACACCAATATTCTCCCTTAACACATCAAAGTTCTGCATCAAACATTCACCATTAAACAACATAAAACATATTTAATGCTGTCCATCATGCCCCAACATCCCCTTCACACACCAGTGTTCTCCATAACACCATTCAATTTAAACACTGTTCAACATGAACCAGCACATACAAATGTTCTCCATCACACACCGATATCAATCACCAACATTCCCCAACAAACACCAACATTCTCCAAAACAACCACCGACATTCTTCAAAGTAATTTCCAAAGAATACCACCATTCTCGAACAAATGCCAACATTCTCCAAAAAACCCTGCAGCATATTTCAAGAAGCACCAACATTCTACCCACAAAACACCAACATTCTCCAAACAAATCCACCAAAATTCCCCAACAGACACCACCATTCTCCAAAAGAAGCACCATTTCCCCAGCACTCACCATCACATCATTCTCCACACACCATCATTCTCATGTCTTTTGGTTTTATAACATTCTAGTAAAAGCGCCGTCAAGCCAAATAAGTCAATGAATGAATGTGAGGAGAACGTTCCAGAAACCTCTTAATAATCTTCCACATATGAACCCAGTGTTTGAGTATCCTTGTGTTTGCTGGGTAATTGTTCATGTTTCCCAGAATCTAAGTGGGAAAAAAAAAAATCAGGAAAACGTTGCCTTTCTAACTGTGGAGAGAATAACTGTGATTTTTAATATATGCTTTTTTAAAAGGCATGTAGTCAAACCACACACACTTTTCCCCTGATAAGACTGCAGCACAGCTGGATTCGTTGGCATGGATTAGTTGCCGTGGTAACAAACAGGCAAAACCTGATGCTGAGTGCGTTCCTTTTTTTTCCAAACCCATCTGGTGAGGTCTGATAATCATGTTTATCAATTTTACAACAGGTCCACTAATTAGACACAATTTTTTTCTACGCTAACCCTGATTTTCTTCTGCTTTATGAAGCAGCTGGAAGACGCTGCCTGTAGAGAACACTCATTATGAGTGAACAACATTTACATTTTATTTCATATATTTACACTGCGTTGGCAGTTTATCAATTATTAAATCGTTATTCCTTAAAAAACCCTGCAACCCAGGTTCCTAAGGTGCAGTATACTGATCTAGTAAATGATAATTTTAGAGTTCTTTAACCAGTTATGGCAGCATTAAAATTCATAGAGCCAGCCTCGATTCAGCAGGTCTTGAGCAAAAGCTTGCTGCAGTTTCTTTTTTTTTTTTTTTTTGCATGGTTTGGCATTTCCCATCACATAGAAAGGATCCTGAGGCAAAATACGGATTGCTTCTGTTGGCTAGAAGCAGCAAGCTGTCAGAAAGCACAGAGTTTAAACACAACCCTGACTTTAAAACCCATAAACACAACAGTGGAAAGAGAAAGAGACAGAATCAGAGGTACATGCTGTGTTTACTAGCCATATAAACGGAAATGTATCGAGATGAACTGAAGGTATAATGTGGAAATATACACTCAGGCCCACAAGTATTTGGACAGTGACACATTGTTCGTAATTTTGCCTCTGTACACCACCACAGTGGATTTGAAATGAAGCAATCAAGATGAGACTGAAGTGTAGACTTTCAGCTTTAATTCAAGGGGTTTAACAAAAATATTGCATTTAGGAATTACAGCCATTTTTTACAATGGACCAACTTACACAAGAATCTATGAAAATTCACTATCAAATACCAACATTTACCATCAAGCACTAACATGTATCATCAAACACCAACATTTACAAACAGCAACACACAGGAGTATTCATCAAGATCCAGTATCAAACACCAACATTCACCACTAACCACCAACACATCAACAAACCATACCAACAAACACCAACATTTACCATTAAACACCAAATGAAACATTATGAAACACCATTATTTAGTACTGAGAATGAACAAACATGAACATTCAACATCGATCACCAAAATTCATCATTAAGCACCAACAGAAACATCATGAACTACTTACTACCAAATGCGAAAAAAAACCAAAACACACCATCAAATGCCAACATTCACCATTAAACACCAACATTCAAGGTTATGCACTAATAGAAACATTATGAAACACCACTATTTGTTACTGAACACAACAAACACCAATATCAAACAGCAGAACACATGCCATCAAACACCAACATTCACCATCAAACATCAAAACACATGCCATCAACATTCACCATCAAACATCAAAACACCAAACACCAAAACACAATCCGTCAAACACCAACATTAACCATCAAACATCAAAACACCATCAAACATCAAAACACAATCCGTCAAACACCAACATTCACCATCAAACACCAAAACACATGCCATCAAACACCAAAACACATGCCATCAACATTCACCATCAAACACCAAAACACAATCCTTCAAACACCAACATTCACCATCAAACATCAAAACACATGCCATCAACATTCACCATCAAACATCAAAACACCATCAAACACCAAAACACATTCTGTCAAACACCAACATTAACCATCAAACATCAAAACACCATCAAACACCAAAACACAATCCGTCAAACACCAACATTCACCATCAAACATCAAAACACATGCCATCAAACACCAACATTCACCATCAAACACCAAAACACCTGCCATCAAACACCAACATTCACCATCAAACACCAAAACACAATCCGTCAAACACCAACATTAACCATCAAACATCAAAACACCAAAACACAATCCGTCAAACACCAACATTCACCATCAAACATCAAAACACATGCCATCAAACACCAACATTCACCATCAAACATCAAAACACCATCAAACACCAAAACACATGCCAACAAACACCAACATTCACCATCAAACATCAAAACACCATCAAACACCAACATTCATCATTAAGCACAGACAGAAACATTATGAAACACCACTATTTGCTACCGAACGCAAACAAACATCAAAACACACCATCACCATCCACCACTAAGCACCAAGAGAAACGTTAGGAAATACCACTATTTAGTACTGAACACAAAGAAACACCAACATTCACAATTAAACACCACCACCACCACCACCACCACTACACAAACAGCTGTTATTCAAAGGCATTTTATTTTCACTTCTACGGTGGTACTGTGAATGAAATTACCCTCGGCACCAGTACACCATGTCCATCATATCTACAGCCATGTGCTTCAGTTTCATATGAATGAGACTGATTCAGCGCAGCCAGCTGCTCACGGAGAGAACAAACATGACAAATCGATATAATTTTCTCCAATCACAGTCCTTCATGTTTGAGGTTTGGCTTGATTCTTCCAAACCGACTCATTCAGCCGCGCTCAGCTGGGCCGCGTACAGGGAGTTCATCCTTCTGGATCAGGACGTTAATTGCGGTCGCTCGTTTAACCTCAGGGTTTCGAGCAGGATGTGCGCAGTGAGTGGTTGACTTTGGTGAGTTTGGACTCGCTCCATGCTGGAAGAACAACATGCATGATTAAGAGGCATGAAGAATGAATGGATTGGATTTGGCAGGCGCTCAGCGCGCTCGCCTGTACGCCGTTCATCAGTGGCTGAGATTCAGCGAGCAGAGGCGGCTTAGTGGGTTAATATGTTTCTGCATTTGCAACGGCAACGGCGGATTGTATTTTGTGGCTTTTGAATAATAATAAGACAGAAAAGACGTACGAGAAATTAAACCTGATTCCAAAATGCCAGTGAGTGAAAGAAATCATTCTAGCAAAAAAACAAACAAACAAAAAAACTAACCTAAGCATTTATTTTTAAATGCCTTTTAAGATACTAATCATAGCATTTTTATTTTTCTGTCCCCTGATTTGAGGACGTATCAAATATTATGTTTAAAAACTACGTGGTATAGTAGTACGTAGTTTACCAAAAAGTCCTAGTGACATTTCCTGTCTGTGAGATTTGTAAAAGTCGTACGTTTTTTTTTGATTAGTTCAAAGTAAGGGTGATATTTTGACAATAACAACCTCCAATATTTATCGTAACTTTTGTCGCTAGCCACGACATGACTCAGGATCAAAGTATAATGTATGAATTGCTTGCTCGCTACTCGGCGCTGCTGAATTCTCGATTCTGATTGGTCAGAAGATGTCGATTCGTTTTCTTTAACAGCAGCTCTGACAGTCGTGAAGCTGCAAATCACAGGTTTAAACGAATACGCTTATGCTACCACGTTATCGTTTCTATAGTAACAGGTTACACGTAGTAACTGTAACTATAAGTGGATTAAAAAGTATGAAGTGTCATGCTTTACTACAATAATTGCAAACACTGGCATGTTGCAGTGGTATGAGAGGAATAAACCGCTCCAGGATGTGCTGTTATTGGAAAATAATCAACTTCAGCTGCGGTAACAGTGACTCCATTTCACCACACCGTCTTGTCTTTGATTATTTTCCTATAACAACACAACACCAAGTGTTTTATTCCTTACAGAAAAAAAAAAAAAATCCAAACACTCTTAATTAAGCAGGACACTTGGCTGGCGGCTGTTATTTTCTACATCTAACCAAGATTTGGTCAAAAATGTAATTATGTTTAAATCAGTTCTGTAAATACGCCGTAACCATGACAACAAGTATAAGTACCAGTTTAGGCAAGGGCTATATTTGTGTTCTCTTGCGACCTTCGGCGTAAAATTAACAACATGGATTTGCAAAGACAGGAATGATTTAAAGGCGACTGTGCGTGGTAAAATGTTTTAATTAAAATCAACAAGCCCAGAGCGGGATAAAGCCCTCTGAGGCGTAACCATAGCAACGCTGAATGATGGTACCTGTACTGATAATATGTCTTTCATGACCTCTAGATACTGGAGTAGCTTCAACTTTACACTGAGAAATGACTGCTTCTCGGAGCCATTTCTCACTGGTACCACTGACGTACGCTCACAGTGCATTCTGGGTAAAATCGATGGTCTCTTAGCCACTGAGAACAACACCGAAATAACACGCGAAAGTAAAATAACACCTGTCAAGTTGTGTAGTTAGGGTGGATTCTCTGTGTTCTTGTGTCATTCCTTAAGTAAACATAAAACATGACATAAAAAATCATTCATCGCTATGTTTCCTTTCTAAAACTTCGGGATCTTTAGCAAACGGATCCACAGTCAAGTATTTAGAAAACATATTATTGGATTTATTAATTATGAGTGTTGAAAAATGAAAGAATTGAAAAGTTTATTAGTAATTTAACCTTTTCATGCACAGTGTCCAGACTTATGGAGAGAAATTTAAAGGCTGTTTAAAGGAAAATATATTCTATAAATTCTAAAGTGTCACTAGTAAAACTTTTTTTTTTTTTGCGCCAGACTTTGTTTGTTTTTTTGTAAGTTTTTT
>CM040998.1:16711499-16725080 GCA_022985145.1 Pangasius djambal
TGCACAAGCCACACACCAGCTCAGATACATCAGATGTGATCATGTATATGTACGCATGTCATATGCTGGCTCAGATGCATCAAATAGCACAGAGTAATCAAATTTTCTACTGGATTCCAAAATCTTACAGCCAGCAGCTTTAAATAAAAAAAAAATTAGCAAACACTGCTAGTTATGTGAGCCAGTGAGTTAGCACCTAAGGCATTACGTGTGTGTCTCTGTCATAACAAATACTGTTCGAACGGCTGAAATCACCAGCATGTTTGCTAAAAGAAAGGCCATGCATTATCACATTACTAATGCTAGCTGGATTGTGTTAAGTTGATTAAAATAAACTAGCTAGACTCGCAACAAGGGGTTGGCTAATAATGTATCATTTGTCTACCCCAGTATGTACTTTTAGGTATCATAGGTCATAAGATACGATTTGGAACGCAGCTAGAGAGTCACGGCGAGGTTGAGAATAAATAACTAAAGTACTGAGTGAGGCATTGCAGGGGAAGAGGTGAGACTCTAGAGAAAGACAGGAGGAGAGAAAGAAGCAGCGAGGTGGATGGTGAAAGCGAAGGAATTAGATTACAGCCTTTAGATTTAACACAAGACGAACTGATGCACAGCACTAAGAGACAGAGGAGAAGGGATTGGGGGAGCAGAGGGAGAGTGAAAAAAAGAGATGCAGGGAATGAAAGACGAGACATGAGATTGGGGAACTGCAGATGGAAGAATGCAGAAAAGAGAGAGAGAAAAAAGATATAGACAGTGTGTGAGGAAGGAGAGGCGAATCGAATCAAATTAGGGTCTGACTATAAAAAGATGTAATGGAGGAAGATGAATACGGAGGTGAGGGATTGAAGGAGGCACTGATGTATAGCTCTGAGATGGAGGATAAGGGAGCAGAATAAAAGAGAGATAATGAAGAGATGCTAGAGAAAAGAGAAGAAAGAAATGATGAGATGGCAAAAGTTCAGTTTTTTTATCCTCTGCATTGCATTCTGTCAATCAGATGAACGTAGACTGGTGTTTCTCGCATCTGCTTAGTTTTATTGTACTATATAAAGTAATAACATTCTTACAAAATGTCAGTGATATGATGCTCGGGTTACTGACCAATGCTAGTTAATAGCTTGCTAGTAAGACTAGCCAATGGATGGCTAACACACACACACACACACACACACACACACACTTGTTAGGTTACTTGCACAAAAGCTGGGTAGGTTGGTAGCCTCCAGATACGAATTAAAATAGTATAAAGCTTGTTAGGTTATTTGCTAATGCTAGCTAGGTAATTCCTAGTGAGACTGAGTGAGCTAGCTAGCTATGTGGACGACTGATGCTCATTAAATTCATATGAATCAATCAAGCTTGCTAGTGAAGTATCACGTATCACAAGTAATTTGATGCTTGTTGGGTTACTTGCTAGTCAAATCCTTGCTAATGTATGAGCTACAAGCATTATTATTTATTCATTATCAAACTTAATGAAGTATTATTATCATATTATTGATATGACTGGGGTGGGCTAGGGGCAAGTAGGATGTCGCTTAGAGCCCCCAAAGATTGAGAAATCTAGTAAGCTTGAGCAGCCTAGCTAGCCAACAGATCTGCATTAATATCATATGAAGCTTGTTAGTTTATTTGCTAATGATAGCTAGGTATCTTGAAACGAGGCTGAGTGAGCTAGCTAGCTATGTGGACGGCTGATACTCATTAAAGTCGTATGAATCGAATCAAATAGCTAAGTGTCAATTGAAGCTCATTAGGTTGTTAGCACTTGTTCATGTTAGCCAGATTGCTTGCTAATGATATTGAGAGAGCTAGGTAGCCAAATAGACTGATTTAACACATTATGATTAAGCAAAACAGATTTACCAATGCAATATGAAATAGTGAACTGCATATCAGAGTGTTAGCCAGAAAAATGTTTGATAGGGTTCGATCATTTTTAATTGATTTCCATTGAAACGACTATAACCAAACTAATAAACAGCAAAAAAAAAAAAACAGGTGTCAAAGCCAAGAGAAAGAGATGCTAGTAACAAAAGAAAAGCAACGATAAAGAGTATTGCAGATGAAAAGAGAGAAAGTGGAGAGAAAGATGGAGTATAGGAGCAGAGTATTAGAGGGAACTAAGACAAAAAAACAATGCCAGAGAAGAAGAATAGAAGAGTGAAAGCAGAATTAATGCAAAGGATTAATCCCGTTTTTAATGAAAAGAGAAGAAAGGAGCAGAGAGCCAATGAGAATGAAGTAATGATGCTAAAGAAAGGAGGATGAGACTGATGGTGTCACTGTGTTTACTAGAAGATTCCACATGAACTGCTCATTCGCTCATTCATGTCTTTTCAAGCGTATGTGTAAATGTAATTACGGCATAATTTTATTGTCAAGAAAAGATCTAGCGAGCTAGGACGGAGACACTGTGTCTCGCATACAGAAATGTGAAGATACAGTGTCAGTGAAAACAATACAAAATTGAGGGGAACATCAATATTTTCCTCAGATAATTTTGTAAATTACT
Organism: Pangasius djambal; assembly: GCA_022985145.1. Classification (NCBI taxonomy): domain Eukaryota; kingdom Metazoa; phylum Chordata; class Actinopteri; order Siluriformes; family Pangasiidae; genus Pangasius; species Pangasius djambal. The sequence goes on from CM040998.1 coordinate 16,714,021, forward strand.
AAAAAAGACTTAGCATGTAGATAGCTGCTAATTTTTCAAATGATTGTCTGTAAAGACAGAAGACAGTAACAGGACAAATGGATCAGGAATTTCGACATATACCTCAGCTGTGTTGGTTAATTATTGAGAAAAGACTTAGCTAGCTGCCTAAATCTATTATACAAACAATGTACAAGTGCAGTGTTATGGAACCTAGACATAACCACTGGAAATGTCAACATTTACCCCAGATGTGTTGATGAATAAGAAAAGACTTACCTAGCTAGTATAAATAAATAAATAAATAAAAGTTTAAAAATCAACATTTTCATTAGATGTGTTGGTAAACTACTAAGAACAGACTTACACGCAAGCCATAATGTCAATAAAAAGGTGCACTGGAAGACTCTTCGCTGTTCTTTAACATTCTAACGTTCTTTAAATTAGCTTTAGCTAGCTAATACAAAGCTGTTCTTTAATACAGACAATGTGAAGACATGCTGAAAGTGAAAATGAGACAAAACTGTCAGGAACATTAACATTTTCCTCAGATGTGTTGGGAAATTACTACGAAAAGACTCGTACAATGTATGTATTAACTCTTAGCATAGACTTTAGCAAGTCTGTGAAATGACTAAGAAAAGACTACACCTTTGCTTTGTCCTCCACGCTAGATAAGCCTTTCCTCAAAACTTTACAAACATATAACATTGTTGATATTCCTGAGAAGTTTTATTTGTTTCTGTTGTCTGAAACAAGTCCGTACTACATGATTAGCGGCTATGTACTAGCTATCTAAGTCTTTTCTGGATTTACCAAAACATCTGAGGTAAATGTTGATGTTCCCAATGATCTTCTCTTGTTAATATCATAACTGCACCTTTACACTGTCTGTATCGAAGACTTAGCTAGCTAGCTAGCTTTTTTCTAAGTAATTTACAAAGATATCTGAGGAAAATGTTGCTATTCCTGAGAATTTTTTTCTGGTTTCTGCTGTGAGAAACAAGTCTGTATTAAAGAATTAGCATCTGTGTACTAGCTAGCTGTGTCTTTTCTTGATTTACCAAAATATCTGAGGTAATTGTTGATGTTCCCAGTGGTTTTGTCTTGGTTTCATTACCACTGCTCCTTTACATTGCCTCTATAAATAAATAAATAAATAAATATATATATATATATATATATATATATATATATGTATAAACTTAGATAAATGTTATTTAAGTCTTTCCTTTCAGCAATTAGCCAATGCATCTGAGGTAAATGCTGATATTCTCTATAATTTTTTCTTGGTTCCATTAGCACTGCTCCTTTGTCTGTAGGAAAGACTTAGCGGCTACATGCTAGCTAAATCTTTACTGTTCCCAATAATTTTGTCTTGTTTTCAGTATCACTGTGCCTTTACATTGTCCGTATAAAAGACTTAGCGGCTACCTGCTAGTTACATCTTTTCTCAGTAATTTACCAAAACATCTGAGGTAAATGTTAATGTTCCCAATGGCTTTTGTCTTCTTTTCATTATCACTCTGCTGCTACACTGTCCATATAAAAGACTTAACAGCTATGTTCTAGCTAGCTAAACGACTAGCCTCAGTCAGTAGCATCTATAGTTTCCAGCTGCCTAGCAACAGTGTCCTAATAACTTGAGCCACAAGCGAGTGTTTCACTTATTTGCCTTCCATTTGTGAGCCCTGCAGTGAATTGTGGGACGTGGATAGATGAAGAGATGGAGCATTGAAGTGAATTTCGATCCCACACTGCAGGAGAGGAATGAAAGCGGGCTGCTGTTCATCAGATGCTGCTTTAATTATGGATTCTTTAATTAGTGTATCTCACTGCTGACTTGCTTGGAAGTATGCCTGTTTATTCATCTCGCCTTAACCGTCACTTTCTCTTTCTTTCTGTCTCGCTTTGTTTCTACTTCTTCTTCGTGCATTGACAGCTCATATGCGCGTAGCATATCAAAGAAGGTTCTGCTTCTGTAACCCTTAACGAAGAATTATTTTTCTGAAAGAGAGAAAGCAACCCATGCGTACAGACTTACAGGAAAAGATGGAAAAAGATAGATGATGAAATGCAGAAAAAAAATGTGATATCTAACTCTATTATAGATATGCTTTTTTGCTATTCTGTGGTTCGAAAGCCAGGAGTGTGTCAGAACAAGTGTGTGTGTATGTGTGTGTGAGAGAGATCACACTCCCTGAAGGAATTACACATCCGTAGAGTCGGATCAGTGGGACAGACACATGTCAGCGGCGCTGGAATTCAATCTCGCGCCATGTTTACTGGAGCGCCGTTTGAGGAAAAAAGTGTGTGTGGAGGAGGAGAGCAAGTGGCAGCTGAAAGAAGAGCTGAATTTAAATCCAGTGTGTGTGTGTGTGTGTGTGTGTGTGTGTGTGTGTGTGGTCCTCACTGCAGAACACTGCAAGATGCTACATAAATGAATGAGAGGCGGAGAGAGAGAAAGTTAGACCACACTGCTGTATGCAAACAGACTGACAGAATGAGAGAGAGAGAAAGTGTGTGTGTGTGTGTGTGTGTGTGTGTGTGTGTGTGTGTGTGTGTGTTTCCGTGGTGGCCTATACTCCCAGGATAGGAGTCTCTCCTCAGAGCTAATAGCCAATGGCAGCGTCCAATTCATTAAATTGTTGTTTATAAGGCCTGGATTACAGTCTGAGCCTCAGAGATGTGGCATTAAATCCAGGCGCTAAACGCTAAGGGCTGAAGAATTGCTTTTTCATTGATGTGTTATAGGCGGTTATAAATCCTGCTACGTCGTTTAGTGTTTACATTATGATAAATGGAAAACGTTCAGGTTTTCCCATTGTTTATCATCCCAAACATTGACCAGGGTTTCTGTAATAAGATTTACAAATGGAAGGCCAAAATCATCTATAAAATAGACAGCACATCCATCACTATGCTAGCATTCGCTAACTAGTTTAGCTAGAGCAACCCACTAGTAAGGATAATTGAGAAAAAAAAGAGTTAAGTAAAGATGACTTTGTAATTTACTGAGCATCTGAGAAAAATGATGATTTTCCAGAGAGTTTTGTATAGTTTTCACTTTCACTGTTCCCTTTGTCTATATAGACAATATAGAACCTAGCGCCTATGTACTAGCTAGCTAAGTCTTTACTTAGTGATTTATCTACACATCTGAGGAAAATACCAATTTTGTTCTCAGTAATATACCAATAATCTGAGTAAAATGTTGATTTTACCAACAGTTTTGTGTTGTTTCTATTGTCACTGAGCCTTTGCATGACTATATAAAATACTTAGCAGCTTATTAATAGCTAGCTGAGTCTTTTATTAGTAATTTATCAGCGCATCTGAGGAAAATGTTGATGTTCTTAACAGTTGTGTCTCGTTTCTGCTATCACTGCACCTTTGTCTGTCTATATAGAATAACTAGCAGCTGTGTACTAGCTAGCTAAGTTTTTTTTTTTTTGCAGTAATTTATCAACAAAAAGAAGGAAAGAGTAATTTTACCAACAGTTTTGTCTTATTTTCAATGTCATTCTGCCTTTACATGTTTGTATAAAAGACTGAACACATACCACTTTTTTTTTTTTTTTAGATTTGACCAAAGAAGATTTAATAAATTGCTAAAATCTGAGAATGACTAACTTTCTAAGATTTTCTGCAGGCCACTCTAGCAGATATGTCCAGAAACACTACAACTAACTATTCATAAATCATTTATCATGATAGCTAACACGTTAACATGTTGCGAAGTTAATCGGTTCGCTAGGATGTAACATGTGCGCTCACCTTAGTTAGCTATAATGGCTAACTTCTAAGACTAATGAGCTAGCAGTAAGCCTATACTTTCTATAGCGATACAAAACTAGCAAGTGAGAACTGAGAGCTTTAAAAACTTTTACTGAAGCTTTATGACAGATAGAAATGTGAAATAAAAAAGGGTTATTTGGGGAAAATTGGTACAAAATTTATGGACCCATGAAATATTTATTTTGAAGGTTTAGTTTTTTTTTTATTTTTCTTCTCTCATCTCACTCTCAAGTTGAGTTTTTAAAGTTTTTCTGATCCTGATGTAGTAGCATTTTAAAGCTATCCTATATTTATAATGACAAATGTGACAGTGTGGGTTTATGAGAAACCCTCGTCTGGCAGACTTTTCGATGACACCATGATCATCATGAGGGGTCCTACATGATTTGCATGGTGTTAGACTAATTTTAATTATTCATAAGTTAAATAGCGCAAAGTCTTGTTTATTTGCTTATGTTTATTGAACCAAGCTAATTTTTTTGTTTGTTTTTGCTGGGAGGATAACGGAAATCATTTAGTTGTGTCCCAGCTGTTTTCCGTTGTGCTCCTTGAAATAAACCTCGTCCATTTCCCAGATCATGGAACAGGATGAGGAAAAGGAAACAGGACGTGGTATTTTTAGGGGGGGGAGCAAAATTTGGCTGGATATTAGAATTACACGATAGCCTCATTGTTCGACAGCCATGACATCACTTCTTTTTGACATTACCACCAAGTCCACAGGAAATGATGCAATAGGAGAACAAGGAGACCTCGCATGCTAGAGGAAAAGAAAGCTCACTTTCAAAAGAGTGGAGAATAAACTGAATCAGTCAGGAAATCAAAACATTTCTGCTGATTTGCGCTCTTGATGCCAGTTCTTGCTATGAAATCGAGTAATGTCGGTTATATTTCAGGATGCACCGAGCGAACTCAAAGGCAGAGAGCGGCAGAGCGAGAAGGACATTCTTAATTTCCAACAGCGTTCATGAGGGAGCTCTCAAAGACGCACTGTTAATAAGCTGAGGGAATACCAGCGCATTTCACTGTGTGTGTGTGTGTGTGTATGTGTGTGTGTGTGTATATGTGTGTGTGGAGTCCATCAAAAAAAAAGAAAAAAGCTGAGAGCCCTTCAGTCATTCCATGAAAGCAGCAAAGCACTGAGCGCTACAGACAGGAGGCAGAGCTGCTCCATAATAAGGTTATGCTTTAAAGTGGAAAGTGAAGGATGAACCGGAACAATGGTTTGCTGACAAAGTCTTCCAGCTCACACACATCACAAAGGGAGAAAACACTTTTCCTAACAAGCTTCTGAAAATGCAACCCGTCATACTGACCATCACATCCGTATGTCCTTCTTCCCCAAACTGATGCCACAATGTTTCAAGCACATGATTGTATAGAGCGTCTCTGTGTGCTGTAGCATTACAGTTTCTCTTCACTGGAACTAAGAGGCTGAAACCTGTTCCAGCATGACGATGCCCCAGTGCACAAAGCGAGCTCCATGAAGACATGGTGTGTGAGGGTTGGAGTGGAAGAACTTGAGTGTCCTGCACAGAGCCCTGACCTCAACCCCACTGAACACCTTTGGGATGAACTGGAAAACCGACTGCACCCCAGACCTCCTCACCCAACATCAGCGCCTGACCTCACTAATGCTCTTGTTGGAGCTTATTATAATAGCAAAGGGGAAATAAATCTGGAATGAGATGTGCAACAAGCACACACGAGTGTGATGGTCAGGGGTGCACAAACGTTTGGCCATATAGTGTAGTTTACTAAAGTTATAGTATAGTTGCTGTAACGTAAATGAGAACAGGAACTAACTCGTTTAATAGATGTTCCATGACATTAAATGTACTTATAAATGGATAAAAAGTAGGGTGTCTCATTCTTTAGTAAAGAACAATACTAATAGATGTGGTGTAAAAGGAATAAAACACTTCAGGTTGTGCAGTTATAGGAAAATAGTCAGCTTTGCTGGTTGTAACAGTAACTCTGTTTCGTCACACCATTCCTTTGTTGATTATTTTCTTATAACAGCACGCCCCCAAGTGTTAGGTACCCAACATACTACTATGCGTTTACTCGGTGTAGTTGCCATACGCAGTCGCTGCCTTATCTGCATGTGGAACCCGACACCTCATCTCATTATCCTCACTGGGATTTTCAATTATCCCCCAGGATCAATTCGTTAATTACACTCTATTTGCTAAAAGGCCATAGATCTATGTAATTTCTCACTAAAGAACATCCAACATTTCGCTAATGACCCTAATATGTGAGCATTTTCCAGACCTACCAGCGATGTCATCTCATTAGCCTTTATGACTTTTTTAAACATTTTTTCCGATGTTTTGGATTGTCCCTCAGAGTCTAGCGTTCTGGATTGGAGACTATTCCTTTGATGAAACTTTATTCACAATAACTTAATGAAAGAAGGACTACAGAACTCCTGATGGAGCAACCTGGTCTGACCTGATCGTGTGAGGAAATTCAGAACGAGGAAGAAGAAAAGGAATGACAGACTGAGAGTGAAAATATAAGAAAGAACAAAGATAGAGAAATCAGGATAGAGAAGTGATGAAGAGAAAGAAGGTTGTATATGAAACGTATGTTATTAAAAGTATATTATATCTGCCCTAAAAACTAATACCATCAACAATCATTACAAAACAGCAACGAGCTCCAAAACAGAACGACAACTGAAAATTTATTTTTGTTAGCGAGTTATATGTAGAGGAATGAGTAATATTTACTTAAAATTTAGTGATATTTAGAGAAAAAAATGCTGAGCGTGTATCCATCGATAGCCTTGAAGGCGACCACGGGCTGCGATCTCTCTTTCAACAAAAGAAAAAAGAATAACCCAATTTACCAAATCCTCAGCGTCCCTCATTATAGCACACAAACTTCATATGTGCCATTTTTTTCTCACAATATTACTTTTTTCTTGAAATCTTGCAACGTTTTATTATCTTTTTCTCACAATACTTATTACAACGATTTTTTTTCCCGAAATATTACTACTTTATTCTCAAAATAGTACGAATTTGTTTTCAAGATTTTATGACTATAATTTTGAAATCTTCTATTTTTGTTTTTTTTTTAAACAGCGGCCCTAAAACGAAGTCGTAGCTGTAAAATCCTATTGCGTCGTTTCGTCATTGCTTTTCAAAGGGGAAAAAATCTCAAAATGTATCCTTAAATATTTTTAACATCATGAACCTGATCGGAAATAGGTTCCTTAATTGTCGCTTAGTGGTTCGGGATGAATGAAGTCTTGAAAAGCGTTAGAAGAAGAAGAAAAAGAAGAAGAAGAAGAAGAAGAAGAATGAGTAAATACAGTGCTCACCTCGTTAGAACTGTATTTACACATTACTAGCTAAAACCAAAAAATGTATTCTTTCCTGCCCTGAGAACTTTTCCTTGTTTATCAGAGCTTTATTATCTCGCTGTAGCTTAGAAAACAAGCCAGGACGCAGTTGTGCTTTATAACAAGGTTACACCATGTAGAAAATGAAGGATGAAGCGGAACAACGGTTTGCTGACAAAGACAAACATTCTTCCAGACATCACGGCCTACAGAGAGAGAGAGAAACCTCCCGTAACCATCTCAGCGCTGTTTACTGCAGGTGTAAGAAATGAAATTCCACTCACCTGCACCTTATTATGTCTTATTCTGAGAAACACAGAACCCAATACCAGATACTCTGGATATTCAGTCAAACCTAAAACCTTAGGGCTCTCTGTGGCATTAAAACACTGCAGTCATCTCATTAGATCCAGATGGATTTTCAATCAGTCCTTCTCTGAGGAGCCATCTCTCACTGCTTCATGCCGTCTGTACCAGTTCCAAAGCATTATATAACATCGACTGCTACAGAGTTCACTTCAAGTGCTCAAAGTTTAAGCTTTTAAAGTTTAAGGTGAGTAATTTTAAGTGACAGGTTGCTAACTTGACTAAATAAATTAAAACTGTGACTTCGACAGCCATGCCCTCGTGAGCGTATCAGGCCGTATTCAGAATTCAGTTATGCGTAAATAATGAGGAATTAATACCGAAATTGTGCATGTCGATATTCAGCCCTCAGTAGTAAGCACAACCGCATCTTAATCTGAGACATTTTTAAAGTTATGCATTAACTCATAGTGAGTAAAGTGCAGATTATTCTTCGAACTGTAGGCACGTTTTCTTTACCAAAGAGTGTATTGAATTAACGAAAATGCTGCGGATGTTTTTTTAATTAAACAAATCAAAGTAGCGAATTAAAAGTGTGATAAAATATTCTATCCCACGCACATATTGCGATTTCATGACCTTGATTTAGTGTCTTGTGGCTTCACTAAATCATGTGTACAAGATAACTGTCAGCACAAAATATATAAAAATTAATAAAATGCCATATTGTTAAATTAAGCCAGAATTTGCAGAGAATTCTGTGATAATTACAACTATTTATGCAGCATATCATATATATGATATACTAGACTCTAGATTTATTTCATCATATTAGTCTTTTCATTTTTTTTTTTTTTGTTTTAAATTGTCTCTTGCTTTTATGTCACATTTGTTTTTTGTTTTGTTTTTTTTTAAAAAAAAACACTGTTTCCTTCTTCAGTCTGAATTTCATTTTCTATCCCTGATTTTTTTCAGGTTTAAAGGCTTGGGTTTAAAAGTGGTGGTCTTGACGCTATGGAGAAAGCCAGTCTCAAACATTTCTACTCAAGAAAAATGTGGCAACCTCAGGTCATTTGTATGGGAAGCTCAGAAAATCGAATTAAATACCTGGGTTAACGCAATCTGAAATCGATCATTTATCCCCGGTTAAGTATTGATTTTTGTTTTTTTTCCGTTTTTGGACTTAATTTGCCAACTCTAAATACAGCCTATAGGTCCTCGCACATCTCAATCATCTTTGTATTCCCATGTTGCATTTCGTCATAGATTTTGAGTACAAACATGAATTTAGTGTTTGTTGTCGTTTTATCTCTGCCATGCAGAAAAGTTTGGAGATAAATGTTTTTTTTTGTGTGTGTGTCAACAAAATTAACACTGATCTGATCTCATCCTTATCTCTTCTCCAGTGGCTCAGTGGTTAAAGCTCTGCGTTACTAATCAGAAAGTCAGCAGTTCAAGCCCCAGCACTGCCAAGCTGCCACTGTTGGGCCCTTGAGGAAGGCTCTTAACACTCTCTGCCCTGGGGCACTGTATTGTGGCTGACCCTGCACTCTGATGCCAGCTTCCTAACAAGCTGGGATATGCGAACAAACAGAATTTCACTGTGCTGTAATGTATATGTGAAAAATAAAGGCTGCTTCTTCTTCTAAAATATTCTCCAATATGCAAATAATCTTGCTAGCTAAATGGGAGATGAGTCAGCAGACATCATGGCAGGAGTCACATAATTAATTCAATAATTTAATATTTTCTTGTATGAGTTTTAACAATACACACTGTCACAAAGCAGCTACAGAAATCTGCACGTAGATTTAGATCCCTAATGAGAAAGACAGAGGCGACAGTGGCAAGGAAAAACTCCCCGAGACAACATTAATCACAGTATTGTTATTATACAGTCTGCGCTTACCTTCCTTTCCTGAGGAAAGACTTACTAATTGTATTTTAGGCAAACAAATTATAGCACACCATTTAGATACATTTATTTAAAATATTTCATGTTTTATTTTTAGTTTGTTAAAAAGAGCATTAGGCAAGATTCGTCAGAGTATGTAATGGTTAAATAGGTGGAGAATTCTTTTTTTTTCACCCTCCATTCTCACTCATGCACAAAAAACTCTGCCCCCAGAACCTTAGACGGTTCAACCAGAGTTAGCATTCTATCTAGAGTTAGCATGAGCAAGGACGGTCATGACAGCACTTTTAAGTGCACACGCAAAATTCAGCTCATGATTTACGATTTACGAGAAGGGTCGAGCGTGCCTTCGCTGTCCTGGTTTTGTTTATGATGATGTTTTGAACTTCTAATCTCTGATATTAACTTTGTAATCTACACCATTCACCTGACTGATAGCCAAGTTATACCACAGCGCGGAATGCTCGAATCTGATTGGTCAGAAGGTATGCATTATTTTCGTATAACAGCACAGGTATTTCTGTCTGTAACCTAAACATTAATATTATTGCGCTCGTTCTAATATATTTGTTTCTATAGTAACAGCTCATAGACAGGGACATATATGGTGGACACTCCACATAATCTAAGAATCATAATAAACAGATTTAAAAATGGGTCGTTGTTTATCGAAGTAATTCGTATAATTGTTGATATGGTGATTTTTTTTTTTCAGAGACATTTATTTAACATTTGTGGAAGGAGTCTTTGTTGTAAGCACTTTCAATCTCTGTACCACTTTCCTGTTCCTCCTTTTTTCTCAGTAAAATGACAGGCTGCGTTGTTTGTGTGTGTGTGTGTGTGTGTGTGTGTGTGAGAAAGAGAGAGGCTGGTGAAGAATGTCTATTTATCGTAGCTATAACGTAAGTAACAATAAGAACTAACCTGTCTCTCAGATGTTCCACAACTTTAACTATAAACTGTTAAAATATGCAGCGTGTCGTTCGTTAATAAATGAAATATTGTAACCGTTGGCAAATCGCTGTGGTATAAGATGAATAACACACCTCAGACCGTGCTGTTATACAAAAATGATACACACTGTGGGAGTAGCTGCACTCGGCTTCCACTTCATGTTGAAAAATTGTCGAGTGCTTTTGCTGTCCTGTTTTTCTTTGTAAAAAAAAAAAAAAAAAAAAGCATCTTCTGAGTCGTTATGTAAAGCCAGGATTCAGACAGACCTCACTAATTCAGACAGACCTCACTAATTCAGACAGACCTCACTAGAGCAGTGTCACTAATTCTGCATCCAGCTTCATCCCTTTTGCCAGGAATGATTTACTCAACCAGGGAAAAAGCACAGCCAGTGTTTATTCTGCTTTTACCGTGTTTCACAGTGTGTTATATTGCTCACAGGAGAATTATCTGGCTGTCCTGTGCACTTACTGAATTCAGACTGAGATAAGGGCACAGCGAAGAGGCATTGTGGAGCGTCTAGAAAATGTCTGACAAGAAGATCTTCCAAACACAAAGAATTCAATTCAATTCAATTCAGTTTATTTGTATAGCGCTTTTTACAATGTCATTGTCTCAAAGCAGCTTTACACAAACAAAAAAGTAAGATGAAGTGTGAGAGTGTGTCTGAAGAGCAAGCCGAGGCGACGGTGGCAAGGAAAAACTCCCTGAGATGGAGATAGGAAGAAACCTTGAGAGGAACCAGACTCAACA
>CM040998.1:16725180-16740617 GCA_022985145.1 Pangasius djambal
AACATTTCTGGACTGTAACGCAGTCTTCCAAATGGTTTTCTCAGCCATGTAATACACTTGTTCCAAGGTGATGGCTTAAAAAATATTTTTTATCATGTTCTACAGAATTCCAAGGTTATTTGTAGAAGCAAGAATTTTTTAAAAATCGAATACTGCACCTTTAATCATTTTTAGCAGCCTGATACAGTGTTTAATATGGTCCAGCGCTATCCCTTCACTGAAAACGGATGTTAAAGGAAGGAGTTAATGGGGCTGTATTATCTCTCCGATAGCCAATTTTCTCATTAAGGGTTGAGTGAGATAACGAGTAATTAACTTAGGACACAACGCAAATGTTTAATAGTGCAAATAATTATCAGCCAAAACACACACACACACACACACACACACACACACACACACACACACACACACACACACACAGACACAAAACATCCAACAGTAATATCAAAATATGACATTGTAAAGTGATTGAAACAACAAATTATCAGAGAGAAATAGTTCTTTGAGCCAAATCAAACATTTTATATCCAATTAATTAAACATCATTCATACAAACACGCTCTCTCAAGCTCCACTACAGAGACGGAGCGATAAAGCCGCGTGAATTGTCCGCACAACAATAGTGCTAATAAAGCACTTGATCCTCTCCTACACGAGTGTTGGTGCACTGCTGTGAGAGGATCGTACACCAGCGCTAATCGCTCGCTAACACACATAACGAGTGAGGGATACGGTTTTATGAATGGGTAAATATTATATAAATTACAATATTGCACTAAATGCTCAATATGACATTGAACATATTTAAAACATTTTACAGTTTATTTATAATAAATCTCAATGCGCTTAACTTAAGAATATACTATAATTAATAATAATGATCAAATAATCAAAAAGCATTAATAAATTGGATAATAAATAATGATGATTGGGTTACTTCAAAAGCATCGGCCTATCAGATTTCAGCAGGCACAAAACTTGATCATTATGTTCACCTATTACAAATCACATACAAAAAAATAAAAAAATAAACAACAGTAACCCCAGATTAAATTAATTCTGGTTTCTGATTGGTCAGAAGGGGTTGATTAATTTTCTTTATACAACAATTAGTTCCGGGCCACTAATCTGATTGGTCGAGTGGTGTAATAAGAGTGCTTATATTTCCTATAAGGGCACTGGGACGTTTCGCTGTGTGTATCACTCCGCTTCTCTGCGTTCGCCGCGTAAAATCTCACTTCCTACTTCCAAACCGTTACTACAGTAGAGTTAGCGACGTCATCAGTGGACATGGCAAACGATACATTAAGCTCATCGGATGAAGATGAAAAGGAAGAAAGGAAGACAATTTCCCAGAAACACTTTTAACGGGAATGTACAATTCAATGTGAGCTAGCTAGCCATAAAGCTATAAAGCAAGTGTGGCTTCTTCGGGATCTATTTCCGCGAGCGGAGCAAAAAATAAACAGAACGTTTGGCCATATTGTGTTTGAAATGTCGCTTACTCGATATTCAATTTCGTGTTTGTAGAACTGTTGTATAAAATCAATATCACACGAGTAAGAGTGCCGTTATACTGAATAACGGCATGGCTGTGATTAGCTACGGCACTCAGCGCGCGGCCGAATCACAGCCGTGCCAATATTCAGCATAACCGCATTCTTACTCGAGTGATGTCATACCACAGTGTGGTACTGAATTCTCCATTCTGATTGGTCAGCACAACTCGGACAGTAGTTCCGGCTGTAACATGAACGACCCGTTTATATTAATGCACTCGTTCGAATACATTATCGTTTCTATAGTAACAGCTCACATGCAGGGACGTGCATAGTGGATAAACAGATCATTGATGTGGTGAAGGTATTTTTAGGAGATGTTTATTTAACATTTTTGGAAGGAGTCTCGAGTGTCAGCACTTTGTAACAGTCATGGTGCTTTGTAATGTTTTAAAGGGCAGAGGAGTTTATGCTGTCCGGTTTTTCAGTAAAATGGCAGGCTGGTTTTTTTTTGCAAGAGAGAGAGAGAGGGGGGGGGGATGCTGGTGAGGGAATAACTGTTTATCGTGGCTATCGCGTAAGTGAGAACAGGAACTAATTTGTTTCTCATAATGTTCCTTTAAACGAAATCTAACTATTGCAACTACAGTTAAATGCATTATGTATGTAATCAATATCAAACAGCTGTAGTATAAGAGGAATAAGACGCTCCAGACCGTGTGGTTATATGTAAATAATCTTCGGGGCGGCATCACACCACCCTGGCGTGGATAGTTTACGTATAACGGCACGGTTTGGAGTGTGTTATTCCTCACATAACAGCAGCTCTAAAGAATCAAATCACAGGTTTATATTAATGTGATATACAATATAAAAAAACATTATGATCATCAAACATTGATATGATTGTTTATAGCTGCTGCACTGTAAGTGTTCAACAACATTAAATGTAACTATAAATGGATAAAAAGCATTACGTGTTGCTCTTTAAATAATAAGAAGAATGAAACACACCAGGAACGCACTTTTTATGATTATTTTCCTATTACAGCACAAATGTTTTATTCCTCTCATACCACAACCAATTGTCAACACTAATCATTTTTTATGAATTAAAAATCAACACATCATGCTTTTTATCCGTTTATGGTCACACCTAATGTTGTGGAACAGTCTTTCCCTCACCAGCATCTCTTTTTTTTCTCTCGAGACGCTAGCCTGGAGGACTGCTCGACTAATTTTAATACTTGCTAGTCAACTTTCTAAGCGCTTTAGACTGAAGAGTGGCTTAATAAGGTAAGAGATGGAGATATGGAGTAGGATTTCTCACTGACAGTTTGGCCGTGGTGACTTTGTCATGTTGGGTTTCGTAGAGCACCGTGGATCAGTACTAAGCCGCGAGTCGCTTGTTTCCGCTGTGCACGCAGCAGTTTTCTTCTCCTCTCTCTCTCTCCCTCTCTCTCTCTCTATCTCTCTCTCTCTCATGGTCAATTTCCCTCTCCCTAGTGCGGCAGTGAGAGCATTAGGCTTCCTGTGGGGCAGAAGGAAAAGACTGCTATTTAACAGGCAGGGAAATGAAAGTGTATCAAGAAACAAGCTTTCTGGACAAATCTCTCACACACACACACACACGCACACAATAACATGCTTAGACCCCTACAAATGCTCGCTCAGTCAGCCAAAGAGACAGACAGACAGATAGAGAAAGAGAGAGACAGGCAGAGTGAGACAGGCAGACAAAGACATAAGGTGATAGATAGACAGAAAGAGAGAGAGAGAGAGAGAGAGAGAGAGAGAGAGACACCCCACCCATTTTTACACCCTGTATTAACATGGAGACAAGCCCATGTCTGATGCTAACTAGCTGCTCCTGTAAAGTGGTTTGTTTACGGGGGCGGGACATATTCTTTCTAGAGAGCGTTTGATTGGATGAAATTTAATGAGTTCAGAATGAGTCAGCAAAACTTTTAAACATTTTAATGAGAATATATATCAAAAACATTTTTGTCTTTTTAAATATGAATTCAAGGTTACTTTTGCTCACAACACCAAGAAACTTGTACAAAAAGCTGGGCACGTTACATGATAAGTACAGAAGAATTGAAGAATCTGACCAAGGACATGAGCTAACAAGGTACAAAAAAACGTCAGATTTGATTTCAGGCTGTTTTTACACACACGTGTAGCAAATCTGAATACGAAGAATTGACTTTTGAACGTAAGCAGGAACGTTAGAGATCCACCGCTAGGTGTGTGTCATATCTGAGATGGTTTGTTTATGTTACTACTAAACCTCAGGTTTTATAGCGAGTCCGCTTGCTGTTTGACTCCGATTAATGACGAGAGACAGGTAGAAAATTGTGATAAAATCATGAACCTTCACAAAATGTTTACAATTATATAAAAATTATGTAAAAAATTATGTAAAATTTGCCAAAAAGCAGCACAGTTTCTGATTCAGCTTCTGAAGCGATGGTGTTTAGGGGCGTTTTCGTAATCAGTCTCCAGAGCCGCAATGGGATTAACTTTGGTGTGTGTGTGTGTGTGTGTGTGTGTGTGGGTGTAGGTGAGTTTTTGACAGGTAATTAAAGCCTACGTTTGTCTGTGAAAATATCACCATACACTGTTGCATGCACATTTACACTTATTATCAGCCTGTACACACTGACTCATATACACACACACACACACACCAGAAAGGAGGCACTTTACATAGACAGATAGACAATAGAGTGTAAACACAAACAGTATATACACACACACACACACACACACACTATTCCATAAACATAATCAAAGGCACTGGAGGCTGATTGTAGGTCTTTCTTTCCAACACACACACACACACATGCGTACACACTTACGTACACACACATCTGCTGTTGCTGCCCACGCTTCATGCCCCTTGCTCATCTAAGCTGCACTGTGTTCGACAGTCTACACACACACACACACACACACACACAAACACACACACACACACACACACATTCGCCCTCAGACTTTGAAATCCCAGCACACACTCTCATATGCCCGCCTAAAAACCCAGAAAAGGCCATGAGCATCATAATGGAGAAAAATGAAAGAGCGACTGAGAGTAGAAAGAGATTAATTAGATATTCTTCTCCTGCTATTTCAGAGGTGTGTGTTTCAAAAACTGTCAGAGAGAGAGAGAGAAAGAGAGAGAGATAGGCAGAGTCAGACAGATAGAGAGAGGCAGACAGATACAGATAAAGAGAGGGAGGGACAGACAGATAGACAGGCAGAAAGAGAGAGATAAAGAAAGACAGGCAAAGGGAGACATATACAGTATATATGAGAGAGAGAGAGAGAGAAAGATTGAGATCAAGAGAGAGAGAGAGAGAGTGAGACAGAGAGAGAGGCAGAGACAAATAGAGAGAGACAGCACAAGAGAGAGAGAGAGAGAGAGAGAGAGAGAGAGAAGTAATCGGTAGAGAGAGAAAGAGGGGGGAAACGGAGAAGGAGAGCATTCCCACAGCAGCTCAGGCCAAGAGAGAGCCTGGAGGTGGAGAGAGAGAAATGGAGATACAGAGAGACAGCGAGAGAGATGAAGGGAGTGGGATCTGAGAGGTGGAGGTAGAGAAAAAGAGGGGGAGAGGGGGAGGGAGAGGAAGGGAAGGTGAGATGCTGGATGTTCGCCTCTGGTGGGATTTGAATATGAGTTTCTGATCTTCTCTGGCTCGAGTTCATGAGGAGAATATCTACACGAGCACACGAGAGCAAACAGAAGGAGCGCATTAGCATAGCCGCAGTCAGCTAAAAGTGTGTGTATTGATCTTTTAGTGAAGGACATGTCAGAGAGAGAGAGAGAGAGAGAGAGAGAGAGAGAGATGTTCATGTTAAGTTGAGCAATGTTCATGTTAAGATTAAGGCCCTGAGGTACATGGTGTAAATTATTAACAGCGTTAGCATTCTGTTAAACATCCAGCGAAGTTTAAATGTAATAAAACCTCATCTGAAGACCCAGCTGAACTAGTGGGTGTGGCCTAATATTCAAAAGAGCAAGCTTGATTGACAGGCCCCTGCTATGCCATTGTTTCCCTCGCGACTTAGATTTAACACACTAGTTAGCTTTATTAGCTAGGTCAGATTTCACTCGCTACTTAGCTTTATTAGCTAGGTTATTACATTTTACTAGATTAGCTTTCACTTGGTAGTTAGATTTCAATCACTAAGTTAAATTTTACTCAGTAGATTAGATTGTAGTCTTTGGTTATATTTCTTTTACTAGATTAGATTTCATTCTGTATTTAGATTTCACTCGCTTTATGTTACCTTTCCCCTGCTAATTTGCTTTTGCTCGCTAGTTATAGTATACTCTCCAGTTAGATTTTGTTTGCTAGGTTAGATATCACTCGTTATTTCACTTTCACTCACTAGTTAGGTTAGCTAACTACACTTGCTAGGTTAGCTTTCACTCAATAGTTAGCTTTCACTCACTAGTTAGACTTCACTCACTAGGTTAGGTGTCATATGCTAGTTAGCGTTCACTTTCTAGGTTAGATTTCACCTACAAGTTCACCTTCAGTCTCTAGGTAACTCAGTAGTTAGATTTCTAGTAGTTAGATTTTTGGTTGCTGATAGTTTTCACATTCTAGTTACATTTTACTAGATTAGATTTTGTTCACTAATTTTACTTTTGCTCACGAATTAACTTTTACTTACTGTGTTAGATTTCACTCGCTACTTAGCGTTCATTTGCTAGAATAGTTTTCTCTCACTAGTCAAATTTCACTCCCTAGCTAGGTATTTTTTTTAATAAAGCTCTGTGGGAGGGATTAGAGACTTCAGCATTTTGATTGGTGAACAGTGAAGGTAGCATTAACGTTACCCATGATAAGCCCCGCCCACTTCACCTAGAAATTGTAAGTTCACAAACACATTGTAAAGTCAACAGTGATTCACACTTGACTGCACATTTTCATTAGAAAAGCGATCAGGGATTTGGTTGTAATGCATTCTGTTTATAAAGTACCTCTCCAATACTCGAGGTCGCTGTATAAAAAAATAGTAGGAAGAAGAAAAGAAAAAGCGTCAGGAGAAAAAGCAAGTTTTAGCTTGACTCTTAAAATCCCAGCCACATTAATGCAACTTGTACAACGAAATGATGTATTTATTGATTTTCTTTTTCTCCGAGAAGTCTTATACTCCCGAGTGACCTGTATTTTTTAAGATATGGTATTTATCCTTTTCCTTTTGACCTTCTACTCTGTTCAATATGTTCAAGTCCATTGAGTCCTGCTCGCTGAAAACATCCAGTTCAATCATCGACACTTGACGCAGGATCTAACAGGCACAGTGCGGAGTAAAAAAGTGTAAAGTGTGTGTTTCTGGAGTACAGTGTGGGATGTTATGGCTGAAGCAAGGCCCTGTGGAAACTGTTTTTTTTTTTTTTTTTCAAAATTCCATTTGAACTTTTCCCATTTTTGGATTTTTAACATATACAATAAAAATTATACTGAAAATGATATGAATGACTATATCATAAAGATTTGGGAGAGAAAAAATCCAAAAATTCAGTCAGGTTATCTTATATTTGCTAACTAGCTAGGATTAGCACTGAAGGTTGTGAAAATTTGTGACTTAAAATGCTCTAAACTAAACTGTTAATATTTGTGACTGATTTTATTAATATCATTTGAAAATCCTCTTAGAAATACTGTTGTGTTAGCGTTTGTTTGCTAGCTCACTAGGATTAATCCTCTCAAAAGGTCCAGTCCCGCTAGCTAGCATAAGCACCGAAAATGATAAATATTTCTGCATTAATTTATCAGTAGGATTTGAAAGTTCTTTCAGAAATCATGTTATGTTAGCTTATGTTTGCTAGCTCACGAGGATTAGCACTGAAGGTTATAAATTTATGATTTAAAAATTATCTAAAATATTCCAGCCATGTTAGCCATTAGTGAACTGAAAATTATTAATATTTATGAATGAATTGATCAGTAAGATTTGAAAATCCAATTAGAAATATTGTTATGCTAGTGTTTGTTTGTTAGATCGCTAGGATTATTACTGAAGATTATGAATATTTATGAACTTAAAAATCCTCTCAAAAAATCAAGCCAAGTTAGCTTATGCATGTTAGCTTATGCTATTCATATTTATAAATGAATTTGAAAGTTCTTTTGAAAGAAATAACAAGATTATGATTATTTATGATTTATGAACTTAAAAATCCTCTCAAACAATCCAGACAGGTTCACTTATTTTAGCCTGCTAGCTAGCATAAGTTCTGAAAATTATTCATATTTATGAATGAATTTCTCAGTAGGATTTAAAAAATTCTCAGAAATTCTGTCAGGTTAGCGTGTGTTGGTTTGTTGGCTAGCATTAGCACAGGATTTAAAAACGATCTCAAAAAAATCTAGCCACATTAGCATCTGTTAGCCCACCAGCTAACATACATGCTAAAAAATATTAATATTTATGAATGAGTTTATCAGTAGGATTCGAAAATCATTTTAGAAAGCCTGTTACGTTAGGATTAGTACTCAGGATTATGAATATTTATTCATTTAAAATCCTCTAAAAAATCCAGTCAGGTTAGCATATGTTAGCCTGCTACAGTAGCTAAAGTAAGCACTCATAAACTATTAATATTTCTGACTGATTTTCTGTCAGGTTAGCTAACCATGTTGGCTAGCTTGCTAGGATTAGCATTGAAGATTATGAATATTTATAATTTACAGATTATGTAAAAAAAAAAATATCCAGATCTGTTAGCTTCTGTTAGCCCATTAGCTAAGATACACACTGAAATGATTAATATTTATAAATTAATTTATCAGCAGGATTTGAAAATTCCCTCAGAGACTCTGTCAGATTATCTTATTTTAGCAAGCATTAGCACATGATTTAAAGATGATCACAGAAAAATCCAGTCAGGTTAGCTTCTGTTAGCCCAATAGCTAATATAAACACTGTAAATTATTAATATTTATGAATGAATTTATCAGTGGGATTTGAAAGTTCCTTCTGAAATCCTGTTATGTTCGTGTTTGTTGGCTAGCTCGCTAGGATTAGCACTGAAGATGAGGAATATTAATGAAATTAAAATCCTCTCAAAAAAAAAAAAAAAATCCAGTCAGGTTAGCTTATGTTAGCCAACTGGCTAATGAAAGCTATGAAATATATATACACTTATACAGTATTAATGTGCTGCTTTTTTGCATGCAGTGTGTGTGTGTGTGTGTGTGTGTGTGTGTGTGTGTGTGAGCCCAGTGGGAGCGCTTATGGAGTAGGATGAAGTACTGTGTGATAAATTAGCCAGACGCTGGATGGGTGCAAGAGTAGTTCATCTTCCTCAGCTGACCTTGAGCTTATGAGCAATAATAAAGCACGGCGCAGTCATTCCTGAAATTGGTTCACTCAATAACACACACACACACACACACACACACACACACACAGAACCCCTTCCTCACTGTAATTCAGACGATTACAATCCAAACACAAAATCAATTTTACCATCTCTGCTGCGTTTTTATTAATGTGTGCTATATAAGCGTCAGGTTTTCTGCTATCACTTAGCAGGAGTCTCCTTCTGTGACAGCGCCATGGCTTTGTTAGCATAATTAGCCTTCGGCTAAAAATGATAAATACGCTGCTTTGTCATCTTAAAAACCGCCCATAAGTCATCTGATCTGTGCTTTTCTTAATACCTGAGACCTCCTGGAAAGCTAACCTTGTAATGAAGAGAGCGGAAAGAAGAAATAAAACAGATGAGATGATGACTAGCATGTGCATGTTAGCATAGCAAGGAGGCAGGAAGCCTCAAGGCCTCTACACACCAAAATTGAGGTGTTTTGTTATTTTAATGGATGGCGGAAAAAAAACTAACAAAAAAAATTTTACCTCAGAGATTTCTGAAAAGAGCACGAAGACAAATTTTAATGTTACAAAGACAGAAGAAAAATAAACACACTAGTCTTTTTGGACTAGCATGCTCCAGGCACTAAGAAAGCTAACACCTAACTGAAAAATAACATATAAATTTGACAGAATAAGCTATGTAACAGCTTGTTACAGCATTAGCATGCTAGTTCAGATGCATGACTTTTGGTGAAATGTAAAATGAAATATTTAATTGTCTTTAAAAGATGGGAGGTGCCTAGCCCTGCTAGTGCATGTATACTAGCCGCTCCTGATTAGCATAAATAGGAGGGAAAAAACATTGGTCCTTGTGGAACACTCTGCTAAATCTTTGTATGCATCCTGAATCAGGAAAAAGCCATTCACTTAAAGGAGAACTCCACCCTGAAAAACATTAAAATGTGTGGTTGTGTCCTGCGTTGATATTGTTATCGCTAGCACAGTCACAGTGGCGTTTAAAAAGAGTAAAATAATTTTACGCTCACTGTTCAAACATAAGTGATAACTGTCAGGTGTTGCTGTTTTTTGCTCCTAAAATCAAAAGCGCAAGAGCTTCTTTTCTCACTTATGTTCACCATCATATTAATGAGAAATCCAGCGTAGAAGCAGAAGGACAGACTAAAGCACAGCTGCATCACTCCCTCGTTAGGTGGAGAAGAAGCGAGGGCTAATGTTGCATTCAACTAAAGGTGGTAACTCATAATGTCTGTCCAACTAGGAAAAAACAAAGAAAACGCGCCCTCAACTCAGAATTCCTACTCAGAAACTCGAGCTGGTCTCCTCAACTCTGAGTTCAGCAAGTGACATCAAATCAAAATGGCCGCTCACAGCATCAGCAGTAAACACAGCAGCACTTCATACATTTAGATGAGTTTACAGCATGCTGTATATACACAAGTATCCGCTTTAGATCAATCAACATACAGACATTCACTGGTTAAATCTATAACACTGACTATACAGTTGACTGTTTTGAGGAAAATATACATCTCTCATCACAGTTAGCCGGTTAGCATGTTGCTAACAAAAGACGAACGTGGAGGCGTCCGTGGATTTTTTTGTAGCTCGAACACACAACAAAAATGACGTAACCGTAATGCTGTGTTCATGACCAAGTGGGAACTTGGACGTTTCTGACTTCTCAGTGGGAAAGGTCTCTTCAACTCGGAATGTACTTCCTGCTCGGAATGTCGGAGTTTGTCGAGAGCTCCAGTGTGTCCGAGCTGCGATTCTGTGACATCACTTCAACATGGAGGTGCTCCTAGTGAAAAGTTAAGAACAAGAAATAACAGCGTTTCTTTTTATATTTGAAATCATGAAATACTGGGTGATGCTTTAATAACTGAAATGTTAATTTGCTTTCTGCAAGATTTTTAATCAAAATGCTCTTTCATGTAATTCCCGGTGCTATTAACAGTGGATTATCACATCCACTTTAAAAATAAATTACACACTAACCAAACTACTCTTTAATTCCAGCCTTTGTAGACAGCAACATTAGACTGTTTTTGAGTATTCGTCATATTTCCAGAAGTAGGAGGATACGGGTTCCTGGTAGGAAAGTTAAACGCGGCACTTCCCACTTCCGAGGTAAGCCAAATGCAGCGTAAATTCCACTGCACCAATATCAGCAGGTAGTCGAACGGCATCATGGGTAATGTAGGAAAACCATCAATGAAAGAAGTTTCAACTACAAACGTCTGAATTTCATTATAACATAAATCCTGAACAATCTTTAAAGATCAAATATTAATTAATAAAATGAAAATGCAGGTGGTTCAGGGGGGATTTTTCCTTTAACTCCAAAAATGTTTTCTAGAAAAATATGTCTATGGTACTAAAAGTGGCACCGAGGTCATGCAATACAAGCTGAATGTTAAACTTACTGGACATAATCACTTTAAAAAACAATTTCACTGCTCCATTTTGCGAAACTTTTTTTTTTCTTCAAGCGTGCACTCCATCATGTGACTGTATAAAATACCAGTGCGCCGTATTGAACCATGAGAACGAGCTCCAGACGTGTAGTTTAGATCAAACTCACACCATTTGGACAAAGAATTCAGCGAGTTCTTATCATACGTGCTTCTTCGTGTCATTCTTGAACTCTGTGTGATTATTTCACTTATAAATCTTTTCATACTGTGAGCAGCCAGTGAAACCGAAGATGCCGTGGTGTTCTTTGCGGTTTTTTAATTGTTCGGTCAGTTTTAACACAAGTTTCCGTCTGTCAGTTGTGCGACAGCCTTTAATGTCATAGCACCTTTTCCTATTTCAGTGCTGTGTTAGATAAATTGCTTTATTTGCTTCTTTAGTCAGATAATCGATGTGTCTGATGGTGAGTTGATTAAGTCCAGAAGACTGTGTGAAGAGCAGCAGGGATCGTGTGTGTGTGTGTGTGTGTGTGTGTGTGTGTGTAGCAATGACAAGGCTTTCTGGGATCCACTAGTTATTCTTTAATAGCTCAGCGGTTGTAGTACACGTCTTCGGGGACGTATCCTGATTGTAGCTGCAAATCCCCGGTCGAATCTAGCAACCTGGCGCAGCAAATGTAGCAACGCGAGTGAAACCGGCGCTAACCTACTTTCCACTGTCATATCTCGCTCCGGTGAAATGGAACACCCTGGAATAAAGTGCAAGGCAAGCATGTACTGATCTTTCATCTCGACATGCTATGTGTTTGAGCGAGGAGAAAGAGGGAAAAAAAGAAAACGAGAAGCACACTTAGCATTAGTGTGTATTTTTGGAGCCATGTTTTGACGTTTAGTATTAGCGCTGAAAGTCGTTCATTACATATGTGGGACAGATAAAGATCGTAAAAGACAAGGAGGAAAATTAAATTAGTTTGGCAGAAGGAGTGGTGAGTAATGCATGTGACGCAGTGGAAAAAGTGTGTGTGTGTGTGTGTGTGTTTGTGTTCTAAAGGTTAGGCACAGACACTATTAAGAACTGACAAATACACAGATTGCGAGTGTGTGTGTGTGTGAGAGAGATACAAAGACGAGACGCAGGCTGTTAGGAGAAGCTCAAATTAGTCTGTTTACACACATGCTGAACATTTTAATGTCTGTTCTGAACAACTGAGGAGTTGGAGGTGGATTTAGAAAACTGAAAATATGCAGCAAACTCTGCCGGTACATAAATGGAGGCTGTTCCTGCACCACGAAAATGGAACCATGTCTCCTTCTCTTTCTGTTTTATTCATCGTTTTTATTATTTTATGAAATTGCCTGAATATCTGAAAATCCCACTCACACCTCGACTGTTACAAACTATTCTCACACCAAACATTTTATATTCCATTCATACAAAAAGCTCAGCACCTAAACACACACAGCACTGAACCTGACAGTGATTACACTTCTCTAGAGATAGATAGATAGATAGATAGATAGATAGATAGATAGATAGATAGATAGATAGATGGATGCAGAGGGATGTAGACATGGAGGCAATGAAATGTAGGAATAAAATAATTGTGAGATTGAGTGAAAGAAAGCTAGAAGTAAAGAGACATGCAAATGGATAGACAGAGAGAGGGGGTAGGGACATACTGTAGATAAAGGGAAGGAAAGGCAGAAAGATAGAGAAATGAAGGACAGGAATGGAGTGATGAAATAAAGTGACTGAGATGACTGAAAAAACTATATGGGGGTGGAGTGATGCAGAAAGAGAAATAAGAATATAGGAAATAAAAAAATGGATGGATATAGAGAAACAGAGATGGGGATGCACATAGATAGATAGATAGATAGATAGATAGATAGACAGTAATGGAAAATGTAGTAATGGAGTGATACATTGATGGAATGGAAGAGGCATTGGAATGGATGGATGGCCTGGCAGGGAGGGATGGATGGAGAGAGAGATGGATGGATAGAGAGACACAAATTTATTTAGACATGTACAGACAGTGAAATGTAGGAATAAAATAATTTAATGTCAGAGAGACAGAATTAGAGAGAAATTGAGTGACAGAAAGTTAGAAGTGCAGAGACATTGAATGAGAGAGAGAGAGATGGGACAGATGGATGGATGGATGGAAGGATAAACCTTAAGATGGATAGATGAATGCATGCATGGATGGATAGATAGACAGATGGATGGATGGCTAGACCTTCAGATAGATGAATAGATAGGTGAATAGACAAAAAGCTCGGTGGATGGATAGACCTACAGACAGATGGATGGATGGATGGATGAGCAAATATGTGGAAGAATAGGCTCTCATAGAGATGAATAGATGGATGAATAAATGGATGGGTGGATGAATGGAAGGATGGATAAATTGCTAGACCTTCAGACAGATAAATAGATAATTGGATTGATAGATGGATGGAGGGATGGACAGATAGATGGGTGGATAGCTAGACCTTCAGACAGATGAACTGATGGATGGATTGATGGACAGTTGGGTGGATGGCTAGACCTTCAGACAGATGAATAAATGGACAGGTGGATGAATGGATGGATAAATGGCTAGACCTGGCCAGACATGGACAGACAGATGGGTGGATAGATAGACCTTCAGACAGATGGATGGATGGATGCATGGATGGGTAGAAGGACAGTTGGGTGGATGGCCAGACGTTCAGACAGACGGATGGATGGATGGATGAATGGACACACATTTGGGTGGATAGCTAGACCTTCAGGCAGGTGAATAGATAGATACTTGTAGATTATTATTATTATTATTATTATTATTATTAAATGTGGTAGTAAATTGTACTCAACCTGAAGAGAATTGAAGTTGAAATATGACATAAGCACTAAGGAGCTGGTGCACTAAGCGGATTAGAGCGGAGCGAGAGCACAGAACATAAAGA
Source organism: Pangasius djambal (assembly GCA_022985145.1). NCBI lineage: Eukaryota > Metazoa > Chordata > Actinopteri > Siluriformes > Pangasiidae > Pangasius > Pangasius djambal. Next base: position 16,739,408 of record CM040998.1, read on the forward strand.
ACCTTTTAATCCGTCACGTCCTCGCATTCGTTAATCATCAGTTTAATTAGCCGGCCTGCTTTTTCCTTAGAACGTTTCTGAATAGTGCCATTTTTATGAGGATGGAACGGCAGCTGGTTTGAGCTGGAGACATCTCAAAGTAAGTGTGTGTGTGTGTTGTGATGAGATAAATAGAGAGATACGTAAGTTAGGATGAATGGAAAGTGATGGAGTGATGAGAAGAATTTCTTATGAAGATGAAGGAGCAAGAATGAGATGGATGGATTATGAAAGATGAAGGAGGATGGAGGAAAAGAGATGTGAAGATATGAAGAAAGAGGAATGGATGGATGAGATGGACAAAGGTGAAGAGAAAGAAAAATGGTGAGAGATGGAGTGATTTAGAGACATAGCTGAAGAGATGGAGAGATGGATGGATGGAAACAGAGATGAAGAGATGAGAGACAGAAAGATAAAGAATGGATGGACAGGTGAAGAGATTGGAAGAGGATGGATGGAAGTGGGGAAGAGGTGGAGTGACATGGAGATGAAGTGACTGAGATGAGATGGAGGGGTGAAGAAACAGAGATGGAGTTAAATAAGGAAGAGAGGGATGGATTGGTGGAGAGAAGAAATGAACAGAGATATAGGAATAGATAGAAAGGCAAAATGAAGGTAAGAAATGATGGATGGATGGATGAACAGAGGCATATACATTGACTGAAAAAGCTGTAGAGATGGAGAGATAGAGAAAAATGATGGAAAGAAAGAGACAAAGAAACAAACCAGATGTGAAAAGATAGAAGACAGGAGGATGAGACACTAGAAGGACATGAATGGGGGTCTGGAGACAGATGGAGTGGTGCAAAGATAAAGACAAAAATTGGAGAGATTTAGAGAGATGGTCATAGATGAATAAAGAGAGATAGAGTGATGAGAAATCAAAAGATGGGCTGGTGGAAACAGAAGGACATGAATGGAGGCAGGTGGAGTGATGGAGAGACAAAGACAGATGAAGAGATGAATAGAGATACAGTGGGGAAAACAAGTATTTGATCCCTTGCTGATTTTGTTGGTTTGGCCACTAATAAAGACTCGATCAGTCTGTAATATTAATGGTAGGTGTAGTCTAACATGCTGAGACAGAATATCACAAAGAAAATCCAGAAATCGACTTTAAAGAATTTGTATTAATTTATTTGCATTTTATTGAGGAAAATAAGTATTTGAA